>PVKE010000088.1:0-76456 GCA_004027555.1 Craseonycteris thonglongyai | reverse complement strand
GATATAAAAAAAAAATAAGTAGAGCTGTAATTGAGTTAGTTTGTTGTTTTTTCTTGTATAATATTCCACTGTATGAACATACTACAGTTTAATATCCATTCTAGTACTGATGGCATTTGGGTTGTTACCAGTGTGGGGCTACTCTAAAACATTCTTCTGGTTTATGTATCTTCTGGTTTCTGTGTGCAAGAGTTTCACGAGGTACATTGCCAGGAACAGTAGTTCTGTGTTGTAGGGTATATACCTGATCAACTTTGCTAGGTAATTCTAAACTGCTTTCCAAAGTAGTTGTGCACCTGTATTTTTTAGAATAATGCTGCCAGAGGTGACCTGGGGCAGAAGTGGCATGCCAGCCCCAGTGCCAACTCCATGGCCTTATTTTCAGCAAGGAAAAGAAGTCAGATGGCAAAGGAGTGTGCTTCACTGCTTCCCTGCCCAGGCCCAGCAACCACATGGTCAACAAACCTTGATAGACAAGCTAAGAGCCATGCACTGGGCCAGGGGCTGGGAGACAGCCCTGAGTTAGCACAGACCAGTGTCATAGAGGGACAATTATATTCCCATTGACTCTGCCAGGCAGCCCATATCACAGCTTTGCACTGGAAGACATGGGAGAGTGAGGGCTAGATGGTTAAGTGGGAGTTTCTTGAAGTGACGAACGCTACTCCAGGTCCAGGCGATCTCAGCACAGGCAGTACCTTCTTCCTCAGAGGAGAACACTGATCAGTGGAGGAAGGACAGAGGGCTGCCCTTGCCAGCAGTAGAGGGAGGGAAGGAAAGGAAAGATGGGGGCTCCGCCCAAACCACAGACATAGACATCTCTCCATCCAAACACACCTGTTCCCCTGTGCCCATCCAGGGGCACACACGGTGCACACACACATAGACATACACGCAGCCACACACACCAAGACACAGGCTGTTAGACATGCTGCAGGAGCAGAAGCCAGCAGCCTGAGCTAGCAGCTGCCCTTGAGAGATAAGCACAGTGCCGGGGCTGCCTGTCTGCCCAGCCCTGAGAGCAGTACCCCTGGCACATCTGCCTGGGCTCCCAACAGGCAGCCTCTGCAAAGGGGTGGGCACCACCTGGGGGCCCCACCCCAAATGCTTGCTCTAGTTATGGGAGTGGGGTAGGGTAGCAAAGGCTCTTAGCTCCTACTTAGTACTGTCTGATGCTGCCAGGCCAAGCAGGGTTGGGTATGCAGTAGGTCCCTTTACGGGGCAAAGTAACATTGTTTAATTCCATTTATTTTAAGATTTGAAATAGGGGGAGGAGGACACTGAGCTGAGAAAAGGCTAGGGAGATGAGATACTGTCCTTTCATAATTGGCCTGCAGCCTGCTGAGTCCTTCCTTTCTTTCCAGACTCCCCAGAGTGGTTGGGTGGGGTCTGTTGACCCAGAGTGGAAGGGTGGGGTGGGGCCATTGGAGGTTGCTAATTAAGGCTGGAGGTATGTGGGTTTTATATGACTGCAGTTGCCTGGGAGAGCAAGGATCTGCTCCCCAATGCTGAGACTGCTTTCAATGTCCCGGCTGGCAACAGTTCAGGCCAAAGAATCACCTCCCAGATACTCAGACCCAGCAGGCACCAGCCCCTCTTACTACTGCCCTCCCAGCCCTTACTTCCCAGGTACCTCTGGGCCAAGTATACCCTTTGTTCCTTCAAGGCTGAGCAAAGGGAGGAGGAGGGAAGCAGGTTGGCCTTTGGGATCTCTATCTCCCTGGGTACTTCCCTCACTGGGAGGCTGCCTGGCTCCAGAGTGAAAGAAGGTAAAATCCTCCCTGGAAAGTAGCTGAGGCCCTCCTCAGTTTTCTCCCACTGTACGGGATGCTCAGGTGCTTGGAACCCTGCCACACACCCCTCTATGCCCCATTCACTGACCCCTGGCTGCACGTCGGAAAGCTTCATGATGCAGTTTTTCTGTTCTCTCCCACCTGCTCACCCACACCTTCCAGGGGGCGAGAGCCTCAAGTCCTGGACTGTTGAGCCAAGAGAGACCATGAGAGTTGGGTAAGAGCCCTGGAGGTGCCTCAGAGTTGTCAGTAGGTGACAAGACAATCTGAAAATGAGGCTGTTAGGGTTCCTCAAAGAAGGGCCAGACAGAAAGGCTGGCTCCTCACTCTTAGCTCCGAGGCCTCTCCCTCACTGATGTGTACACTTCCCTGCCCCATATTTTGCCTTTCTAAAACTTGCACGTTCCTCTCTGCCCCCAAATGGCCACTCCTGTGGGCTCAGCACTCTTATGCTGTCCCACAGTCCTCTGATAAGCCTCTTGCCTCCACCCAACGCCCACCCCAGCCTGCCCCTCACCAGGAACAGCTACCCAACCCATTCCCCTGCTGCCTTATGGAAACTTCATCTTTCTATACCTCAGAGTCTGTGAGGGTTTCCAGAGGCCCAGTCAGTGGATGGACCTGCTTGTCCAGCTTCCTGTCCCCAGCTACACACCTCAGGCTCAGCCCACTGAGTGACCCATTCCTGAATCCACCCATTCCCAGCTCAGAACTGCTGGTATTTAGTGAGTGGCTTGTATGGACCAGAGGTGCCAGGGGTTCAAAGACCAATAACAGTTATGAGGCCAAAGGAGCTTACAGTTTAGTTGAGATGGACATAAAACAGCTCACTTCAACCCCCCAATCCTAATGTTAGTCCTGCTTTAAGACCTAGCAGGAGCACCGCGCACCGAAACATTACCTGTCTTTGGTTTGCTTCTGTACCCCCAGGATTAGGTCTAGCTTAATGGAGGTGCTCACCTAAGACATACTTGCTTGATGAGTGCTTGCCCTGGGGGGCTGCAAAGGAGGGACTACCTCTCTTCCTTTCTCCCTCCACCAAGCTTCTCTAAATGAAATCAGACTTAACTGAAACATCAGTGGCAGACTTGCAGGAGGGGAAGAGTAGAAGTGGGCAGGGGAGATCCCAAGGTTTTGCCTTGAATTAAATTCCCCGATCTTTTCAGTAGTAGCTAAATGAGTGGGGTTTTAGGGTCACAGACTCTAACTTCTTGGAGAAGCCATCCAGACAGCCGGAGCCAGAACTGTAACTTTTACATCTCCAGATATCAGAGTCTGCCCTGTTGATTTCATAACTATTGAAATCCAGGCACTGAATTCATCAATCAAGTCAGTACATTTTATAGTAAAAAAATATACACAAATCACAAAACCCACAAATGTCGGAGACTCAGAGGCCCAGGTAACATCACAAAATAGGTAAACTGGGCTGGGAGGAGTGAGACTAAGGGCACTAGGCAGCCTGGCACACGCTGTGGCCCCAGGAATTCATTCTCCAGTACTGTAACCACGTGGCAAAGCAGTCAGACTGCAGAGCCTTGGAGGCACTAGAGCTCCATTTCTCTTCCAATCATTCAACTCATCATTTAGTAATTGTTACTGACAGCCCACTATATGCAAGTACCCTGCCAGGCTACGGGTAACTAGCAGGACCCAATGCAGATGTCCCCACGCTAGCCTACTTGGGAAGAATGCTCCTTACCCCAAAAAATCACTCCCTTGCCCACCAGAGCTTGGAAGGGAGTGAGGGAGCCTCACACGGTCAAGAGCGATGTTGGCAGGGGTGTAGAGTCAGTCTCCTGGCTGAGGCAGCCTCGGTTGTCTGTTCCCGATTGCGATCTTTATCCTGACAGCCAGCAGGAGCAACACAAGGGTTTAAGCAGGTGAATGATAGGATGCGATTTGTTTTGGAAAGATCCCCCTGGCTGCTGCGTGGAGAACAGTCTGGAGGGTGAGAGAGGGCCGAGCTGATGCTGGAGACCAGGGCGGCTGGGCTGGGCTGGGGAGGAGGTGCCAGGAGTAGAGGTAAAAGACAGGCTGTGGTGATGGATTAGATATGGGTGGTGGCTGCGGAGGGAGAGGGAGGTGCCAAGGGTGACTCCCAAGTGTCTGGCTTTCGAAACTGGGTGGGAGGGGGTGCCTTTACCCCCAAATGGAAACACTGGGAGAGCAATGGGTTTGCCTGTAGTTGGAAGTTAGTTGAAGTGTATCTGATGTTCCTGAAAGACCACATTGTTATTTCAGTGTCAAAATGAACACAGAGGGCAGGGAAAGTGTACTTTTGACAAGACTTTGCTAAAGAAATATGCTTTTTGGCAAAGAAATATGATAATACACTTGCAACATTTTGCCCCCAATCTAATAGTGAGATGAATGTGGCTCACAGATAGTGCAAAATCCAAATGATTTGTTAACAGACGGTTGGAAAACATAAGAACAGAGACTCATTTGGGGGGAGCTCACTTAGCAATAAATGACAGAGGAACAGTTAAAAGTGACAAGGCTGGCGTCAACTACTTATTAGCTGTGTGACTCTGGGCAAGTTATTGAAACTCTCTGTACCTCAGTTTCCACATCAGTAAAGTGGAAATAGTAACAGTACCTATTTCATAAGACTGGTTGAAGATTAAAAGAGAGTATATGAAGAATTTATAGCTCATGGAATCTCTCCAGGAATTTTACCTATCACTACAAACTACAGAGAGAAGCAAATGAAAAAGGCGATTGCTGACTTCCCCCTATGCTTTTCAATCAGGAAAAAGAGTTGCCCATATAACTAAGCATGGTTTTCACAAATCCCCTTGTAAGATTAAAAAAACAAAAAAAGAATAACCTCCACAAATCAGAGGGAAATTTTCTCAGAACTGCTGCCTGCATCCTGACAATACCCAGCTATTTATTGTCTGGCTGGGTCTTGCTTGGGTTATACGTACACTCTTTGCTGGGTCCTTCGGTTCAGAGGCTCTCTCTTCTGCTTGGGGAATGGAAGCTTCCCAAGGTCAGAAGCAATGTGATCTACGTCATCTTCCAGCTTCGGCTGGTGCCTAAACAGTGCTGAGTGTGAGTGGTGCTGTGTTTCGTTAGCAGAGTACTTGTGGCCCAGATTGTAGTTTGGGGACCTCTCCAGGGCGTATCTCTGCTGGGAGAGATTGGTCCTGGCTCTTGTGGGTTCACTAAAGTTGAGGGACAATGACAAAAGAGCCACAGGTGACTCCTTCTGCTCTTCATTTCCAAAGACCACAGAGGCCGGTGGCCCTGGCTGGAAGCCTGTAGGAACTGGAGCCACCTCACCTTGGGGACTGTGATTGGGGATGCCACTGAAAATCTTTCCAAATGCAGAAGAAGATGGCTAGAGGCCCAGGGACAGCCCTGGTGTTGGGAGGGTGGAGTGGGAAAGCCATGAGGAGGAAGGCAGGCCCCTCCTCCAGACTAGCAAAGGGAGGCATCCAGTCTGACTAAAGCCAGAGTGGGACACACTGCAGCAGGGTGGACAGGAGACAGCCGTGGATACCACCCAGTAGGCACTCCACACAAGACCAGAGGTACAAATGGGTTGCAGGACTGGATTCCAGAAACAGGGCAGACTACAGGCATGGCTGGATGGGGGCATGAGGAAGTAGATTCATAATTGCTAAGTTGGGGGAGCATTTACTAAGGGGCAGGCACTGTTAAGTGCTCTAGAGCCAGAATTCCAACTCAGGAAGTCTGGCTACAGATTTTGTATTCTTTAACCAGAACATAGTGTGAAATCTAGAAAAAGTAAAAGTTTTAGACCTACAGAGGGTTAGACTTCTGATGAACCTTTCTGCTAACTACCATAGTTTAAAAAGCAAATGTCTGGAGCTACTCCAAGCCTTCTGTGATCTTAAACAGTTACTTAGATTCTCCAGGTCTCAGCTTCTTTATGCATTTGCAAATCTGAGAATATTTACCTAAAAGGATTGTAGAGGGTTAAATGAAGAAACGTGTTTGGGTACATGCCCATCCATGCCTTCCGCAAGACCCCTGGCTTCGGAAGACTTCGCCCACTGCAGGTCTGGGTGTCCTCATCATCCCAGGAGTCTGTAGGTCTGGGTTCGAGGAACTGCAGCGGGTAGACACCTGGACGTCCACTCCACAGCCTCCAGGGATTCTCAGGGAGGGGCGCCCTTTAGCATACTCACGTTTGATACTTGAGCAGACAAGTGTCCTGTTGGCAGTGATTGTGAGGAAGCTGAGGTCCCAAGCCACCCATATTCAGATCATCACAGGCATCTCATGCTTCTTGGATTGGTCCTCCCTTCACCATTAATTAATTCAGTTGCTATTTACCAATCATTTACTGTTCAGTTCCTCAAATATTATTAGCCACCTATTATTGTTTGCATGTTCTCAGGAATAAGTCACCTAAAGGAGCCTACAGGGTTAATTTCCCTTTTCATCTCCCGCCCGGGTCCACGGGTCTTGGAGAGTGCTCAGCAAACATCTGCACTCAGGACAATAATAAAGGCACTGTTAGAGATGGGCTATGAGGATGTGACAAGGCTCTCCAAGTAGGTCCAAGGGAGGCAGACACTCCAAAGGTCTGGACCATGACACCATTCTTGTCTTTGTGGTAACAGACAAGGATCACAAACTTGAACACTTTCAGGGGTCAGGCAGGTCTCATAAGTGCATGAAGTGGTCAAGGTGGGACCATAAAGATGACATTTGTTACCTGGCAGCAGCCTATGGTTGCCGGTGGAAATGTGGGCCGGAGATGGCCAGATTTGACTTTTCAAGAGAAACAGGAAATCCGGATTTTTATTTTAAACCTCCAAAAAATTCAGCATTGGCTCCTAATTTTAATCTTTTTTGAAAACCCTGTGAGATAAGAACTTGTCAAAACAGAACTCGTCTGCCTGGCTGAATTCTGCTCAGAGGTTGCCAGTGGGGACCCCTGAATGGGTCTGTGGAAGGGGAGAGGTAAAGGACTGTGTGTCCTCAGGCTAGGTTCTGAAGAACCTAGAGTGCCATCCTTCCTTGGGTACATGGGTGGGCTAGGCAGGCACACAGGAAGCCCTAAAGAGGAAGCTGAAGCCATAGTCCTGCCTTCCAGGGGTCTGTAGTCTCCTCATAGAGACCCAGACAAAGCAGGTGGTCATAAAGGCATAGCAGGAGACAGTGTGGAGCCCCTATGAATTCAGGGCACAGGGAGCAAGGTGGACCTCGCTTCAGGAGACTTTTACCTGAGAAACCTATCCAGGAAGTCAGGCTTGAGACTCTGAGGATGAGGATTCTGGAGGCAGAGTCCAGGTTGCTCCAGGAACAAACATGAACAGGCACGACCTATGCTGGTACCTCAAGGAAAGACTCCAAAGTGCTTGCTTCCAGATGTTTTGGTAAAAGACTTGCTGGAAAGGGCTGTAGCACAAAGCTTTGCCGACAGCCCTCCATCCTGTCCAACTCGACCATGGTCTTGGTCAGAATGGGCAAGCAAGTGGGATAAGGCTCTCCAGCCATGTAGGAAGCAGTGCAATGGGTTGGGGCCAGGGGCTCCAATGCTGACCTGAGAGTCAGGCAGACTAGGGCATAAGCCTCTGCCTGTGTGACTTGGGGCAGGCATTAACTAACTGCTCTAAGCCTCAATTTCCTACTGTGAAATGGTGACAGTCATTGCGTCTACCTCCTGGGATTAGGGTGAGGATGAGACCCAGCTCTTGAAAGTCAAGTGCTCAGTCTGATGACTGACACCAGGGAGATGTTTGTGGACATGTCTATCTGGTTTTTATCAGGCATGTCCACTGCCTGAGAACTCCAAACCCAAGTCGGGTGGGGAAAGAGTGCCTGGAGGGCAAAGCTGGGTCCCTCCTTTGCTTTCTGTACTGTCACGTTGATTCTGGGAGGGCAGAACTGCTAGAGGGATGAGGGGAGGAGATGGATGCACTGGGCCCTTCCCCGGAGAGAGAAAAGGTAGAACCCTTGCTTGGCTGTGGGAGCCATGCTGAGAGTGACTCTTCCCCAGGGAAGGGCCCTTTCTGCCCACCCCCTCCCTGGGATGGGGGACAGACACCAAAAGTTAAATATCCCTCTGGAAAGCCAGCGATGGATGCGAGTGGGAGTACAGCGTCCCCCCAGCATGAGCTACACCTTGCTGCACCCCTAGCTGCCTCCCCAGATCTCTGTCGGACACAAATCTGACCAGAATCTCCTTTTCCTTAATATCTTCCAGTACCCCCCACCCCCACCCCATTGCCTTTGGGGTGAAGATCCTTGGCAGGACTTACAAAGCCTGGGTGGCACCAGACATCTCTCCACCCTTATCTCTGTCCTCATACCCTGTTTCGCCCCTCTGAGCGTCTTTAGCCCGTATCCCCGCCTGGGATGTCCTCAACTTTCCTTCTGCCGATAGCAGGTCTTCGTGAAGGATGCCTGCTCCTTCAAGACTCTCCTGGGGCTTCGCCCCCTCTCAGCACACCCTTGCATCTCACTCCAGCCCCACGCCAGGGGCAGACCTTAGCACTCTTCCCTTTGCTTCCCCGACAGCCATTATGTGTTGCTGTCATGAAGTTATGTTTATCACGCTGTTTTCTGTCTACTTGTCCCTCTGCCCCCCAATACAGCCTAGCTACCGACTTGAAGCTTGTTGAGAGCAGGAAAACACGTCTTGTTCCTTGTGGTAACCCCAGGGCTAGTCCTTTCGCCTGGGGCATTCTGGCCACTCCGCATGGGATGGACAGGGGTCTGTGGCACCGGGGCGTGGGCGGTCAGACGGAAGACCTAAAGCTGCCGATGGGACTGTCTTTTTGGAACCCGCGGGGTTGGGGGTGCGGGTGGGGTGAGGTAGCCCTTCAGCCTCTGCAGGAGGACCCCGCCTACCCCAGCCCACCCGGCCCAGCTCCCGCCACCGGAGCCCATGCCCACCGGGCCAGGTGATCTCGAACGTTCTCCCTCTCACACCCCAACAACAAACAACCCTCGGCTCTCCCTCCAGAGAAAGGAGGTGGAGCCTGACCTCAGCCGGCGGCTGCAGCAGCTGCCGGAGGGGGGTGGGGGAGGGCTCAGAGCTCCAGTCCTTGGGGGTCTCCTCTTCTTCAGGGAGTGGCAGGGGTGGGGGCCGGGGCGAGTTCCTAAGCGCGCTCCCTTGGCAGCCCAGACCCTCCACGGGCCAAGGGAGGAGGGACAGAAGGGGTGGCTTAAGTGAGTCCCTGCTTCCGATTCTGTCCCTCTCATTCTGTACCCTCGGACCCTCCTCCACCCCATTCACACCCACCCTTCCTCCCCGAGGAGCCGAGTAGGCTGGAGGGCGAGGATGCAGCTTTGAGGGGCTCCCGGGAGCCGAGGTGCGCCCATCCCCCACTCCCTTGTCTGGGTGGGGGGCGGAGGGCGCCGTGAGTGAGAGGGCCCCAGGGACAAACCGACTAGGGCAGAAAGAGCTGAAATGGGGCATGGTATACAGTTGTTGGGGCTATGGTGGAGGCACCTGGGATAAGGGGCAGGGAGGGCACCCCTGGGGAAAACCTGGGGTCCCGCAGAGGGTAACAGGCAGGAGTTGGGGGAGACGGAAGGAGAATGCAGAAACAGCTTTTTTCCGGGAACGGCAGCCTGCGAAGACTTTTCCCTTGACCAGCAATCTGGAGGCTAGCACTGGACAGATGGGCTTTTGGACACTGCGCCATGGACATGTGTTCCCCGAAGTCCCCTCTTGTTCCTTAGGAAGATACTGGGCCCACACAGGCCCTGGCCTCACCTTGACCTCCACCCGCCCCGCCTTCCTCCCCACCAGGCTGTGGCCGTGGGTGCCATTAGAGGAGGAAGAGGTCCTAGTCTTTGCTGGGTCTTCAACAGCTGGCTTCTTGGCTGCAGGCAGGGGCCTTGCCCCACCAGTTCAGAGTTCCAGGAGAGCACTTCTGCCTTCCCCATCCCTAGGGAAGGGGCCCCAGCAGGTAAAGACCAAGCAGACGTCTGCACGTGCATTTGCCTGGGGGCAAATAATTTCTGGAGATCCCTTTAAGGAGGGGGTTCCGATCCCTTTAAGAAGGAGTGGGTCAGATAAAAGGACTATAAAAGTCCAGCGCTCATTCTCCTACCCCCTCCCCACCCGGGGGGCTTCCTATGGTGGGGGAGGGGGCAAGTGCTGCAGCCGCATTTAATTGGTGCTCTGGTGTCCCTCCCCCGAGGAACTGTGCCCTTCCGTTTGTCCAGTGGGGCTGAGAGGCCAGGTGGCTCAGTAAGTGTTCCTGGGACCTAGAGTTCAGGCACTGTAAGGGGACAGGGGAGCAGCTGCCCCACACCCTGGAACGACAGGACAGGGGCATAGAATGGAGACAGAGGAAAGTGGTTACTGCCACCACCGCAAGGACTACGTTGCTCTGCCGGGGTGCCCTGCCTGGTGCCAGGTGGTTGGAACGGAGGGCAGGCGGTCTGCAGAGACTGCGGTGGGCAGTGGGGGAGGTGCCAGGTGGCTGGACTGGAGACGACAGAGCGGCCAGTCTGTCCTGGCTGTCAGTCTGGTCGTAGGTGGTGGGGGAGGGGTGTGCAGCGTGTTTTCTCAAAGCCCTGATGTTTTCCTCTCTGTATCTCCCTCTCTGCTCTCCAGCTCTAAAGCAGTTAACCCTTCCTAATGGTAGAGGCACCTGGGTAGAAAGAGCCCCCTGCCTGGAGGGAGGGGGTGACCCTGGAGACCTGATGGATCCATTCCTCTCTCCAGACCCAGCCACAAACCCTTTTCAGTGGGGGACCTCTGGGCTGCTGAGTGTGTGAGGGTGAGGGAAGGTGATGGGCCCCAGGCATTGGCACAGCTGTCTTGGTGGGGTGGAGTGGGGGCAGCACTCATTCAGGAAAAGGTTAGAGGAGCTGAAGGAAGAAGAGGTGGAGCCCTTTCCAGGTGTGGAAGGCTCTGGCGTGGGAAGGAAGATGGCCCTGTTGCAGAGGTCTCAAAGTGGAGTTAAGGAGAGGAGAGGGAGCGGTCCCTTGGGGGATAGGCAGGGTGTGTAGCCCAGGCCCTTGCCTTTGGTGGCTTGTTGATCAGCTTTAACAAAGGGAGTGGGGAACAAGTGTAGATAGATCAGTGGGGTGACATAGGAGGAACACCAAGTGCCTCTAGCCAGCCTGTGTCTCAGGACATAGCCCACTCAGTCAGAGCCTCCTGGGGCAAAGGAGACAGCCACCCACATGGGGGAGGAGGCTCTGAGGGTAGAATTCCTCCAGCTGCCAGGCAGGACAGGCTGGAATGGGCTCTCATGACCACTGTGCCTCCTCTCCAGTGTTTCCTTTTTACCCCTCCCACCAGGGTACCATATAAAGACAACTCTCTCCCTCCTACCCCTCCCAACCCAGGGCAGCTGGATCTTCACTCCTTGATGCTGGGGAAAAGTCCAGCCCTCCAACCACACCCTATGACCTTCCTAGGCCAAGCACATGCTTCCTGCCACTTGAGTCTCCTTCCCTGTAACTAGGTACATTTCTTCTCTGACCCTTTTGGCCTCAATCCCTGCCCATTTAGTGGGCATGAAGCCAAGGTCAGTGCATGCTGAGCTGTTGACAAGAGCCCTGTCCCCTCTTCTGTCTTGGCTCTAGGCTGGCAGCAGCCACTACTGCTGTGATCCTCTACCACCAGTCTCTGATGAGGGGGTGGGGTACATCAGCCCATAGGACAGTGAGAAGGGTGCATTTTGTGAGATGGTAGGACTTGCCTGGTGATGGTGGGGCGACTGCTAGAAATCTTTGTCCTAGGAAGCTCAGGGAGAGGAGACATTTTTAGTGATTTACTTTTATAGGTTTGAGGATTTTGCTTTCCTGAAGGGTAGAAGGTGGTAGTAGGGGCAGTTGTCCTAGGAGAACCTGGCTCTTTTAGTTTCCCTGCCACTGCCTTAGCTTTTAGCTTCTATTCACACATTTCCCCTGCTGGGTGGCCCTCTCCTTTAAACATGTTCCCCAACACACTTGAAACTTTCTGGGCCCTCTGACAGCTCTAGATGCAGATGGGGAACCATCCCTTAGGGTTCTATTTCCCAACCACAAGGGCAAGCAGCCCTGATTGTCTTAAAAGGCTGCCTACCTGTGAGTGCTTGAGTCTCGAGGTTTAGGAAAGGCTAGACAGTGTATGGGGAGCAAGAAGAGCCCCTCAGCCACACTTCAAAACAGGGTTTTTCCTTCAGCCTAGGAAGCCCCAGTACTGGAGGTGCTTCTCTCTTCTGGAGGCAGTCCTCCACCCAGCCCCTCCCTGCGCTGCTCCCCGAGCTCCAGTGACTTTTTGCTGCTGCTCCTTTTACCTCCCAAAGCCCTCCCCCCCCTCCCCGCCTGAATCGGGAATGAGGCTTTGTTCTGGGGTAGACTCAGCATTTCTCAGGAACCTACTATGTGCCTGCATGTCCAGTGCTGGTTGGAATGAAGTCCTATGCTGGCTCTGGCATTACAAGGTGCCCAAGACACAGCCCCTTCCTGCAGTTCACAGAGACCTCCCACACCTCCGTGTGACCTCAGCCTGCTGTGCCCACCCACCCCACTGACCCGCGAGCAAGCTTGGGCTTGGAAAGGCATGTCTGTGGGTGTGAGACAGAGACACAGCATTTGGTGACTAGCAGGAAGCCAGGTAAGTGTCCACGCTTGGTCCCATCCTGGCTTGGGGACGCGAGGGAGTCCAGCCTGGGCTGTCAGGATGCCACCCCCCCACCCCACGTGCTCCCCCGGAGAGCTCTGATGTTCCCTGCGGTGGTATTAGAGGGTATGTGGGTGTCAAGGACTCACAGACCAGGCTCTTCTGTCAGCTGAAAATGGATAAGGGTTCCACACTCTGCTTCTGAGAAGGGTGATTTAGGAGCTGGAGTGGGGGGCGGTAGATGAAGGGGAAAAAGAGATGCGGGTGAGGGGTTACCGAGCCAGGACCGACCTTGCTTGAAAGGAAAGGAGACGTGGCAGGCAGGGAAGTCGGAAAGATGAGGCAAGGGCGGGAGGGGCTTCTCAGCAGTCGGGGCCCTTGCGCTGGAGTCTGGGGCCCTTTCTGCAGGAAAGGGGGGTTGTCCTCGCTTGATTTTCATCTGGTCTTTCCGAAGCTTTGCCCTGGGGGCAGCAGCCGCTGGCGAGGGTGGGGGTACTCCTTAGCCCGCAGTTTTCTCCAGTGGGTGCTAGGGAGTAGAAGAGGGAAAAGGGATGTAGAGGGGTGACGGCCAGGGCGGCGGCAAGATAAGATTTCTCGGGGGGGGGGGCAGCAGCTGGGGGATTGGGGCTCCAGGGTCGGGTCACCAAGGGATACGGACTCAGGCTCTGCAGACGAAGAGAAAATCCAAGAAGCCGGCAAAGAAAACCACCGCCCGCCACCACCCTTGGCACCGTACCCCTCCCCCCAGGCCCCACCACTCCCCGCACCGCCTCCCCCAGCCGCCTCGTGCTGCCCCCTGCGTTGGGACGACCGACCCACGGTTCTGATTGGTCGGAGACTGGGAGGGGGAGCCGAGGACCGGATTGGCTGGCGGGGCCAGCGCAGGGCGGGGCCGCTGATTGGCGGAGCTCGCCGAGGGGCGCTCCACTGATTGGCTGGGGACGAGGAAGCAGGAAGGAGGGCGGCGGAGGCTCCGCTCTCGGGGAGTTTGTGGGGGAACCGCGAGCGGCGTAGCGGATCCCGGAGCCCGGCCCCCGCCGACTGCCTGCCCCGCCCGTCCGGCCCTCGCCGTCCGCCCGCCCCGGCCAGGCGCTCCCGCCCCCCCGACGGCCCCGCCCGGCCGCGGCCCCCGCTCCGCCCGCCCGGCCCCGGCCCCCAGGAGGAGGCGCTGACGCAGCAGCGTGGAGCCCGGGAATTGAGCGCCCCCGGGGGGTTCCAGCCGCCGGATTCCAGCCCGGCCAGGGCCTGCGGGTGCCCATAGCCGCGCCGTCCGCGCCGCCGTCCCGGTGAGCTAAGGGCCGGGGTCGAGGAGGGGGGAAGGGGCGAGCGGGCAGGAGGGAGGGAGCGAGCGAGCGAGCGAGGGAGGCAGACGAGTGAAGGGGAGAGGACCGGCCTCCCGTCAGCGCGCCCCACTGATCGCGCCTCGCCGCCGCCCCCGCCATCCCGGGAAGGGACGGACAGACGGACGACGCGAAGCAGGTGCGGTCGCCTGCTCGCTCGCTCGCGCTGCTTCCCTCCCCCGGGTCCGGCGCCACGGTCCCGCCATCGGGGAGCGCAGCACGCCTCGAGGTGACAGCCCCCCGGGGCCGCTCGCTTCGCTGGCCGGGGGCGGGGTGGGTGGCGGCGGTAGGGTAGCAGCTCGCCCGGGCGGCGGCGGCGCGGTGGTCCCCGGCCTCGGAGGGCGGGAGGACGCCGGTTGCTTCCTCGCAGCAGTGTAGCCTGCTCACCTCCGAGTGCGCGGGTGGCGAGGCCGCGGTCCCCCCCCCCCGCCGCGCCCCTCCCCCGCCGCGCCCCCTCCCCCATCGCGGTCCCCGAGGCAAGGGGCCGAGGCCGGGGGCGGCGCCGCGGGATCGCCGGCTCAGGGTTGGGGGCGCCCTCCCGAGCTGGGAGCTGACCGGTTATTGCTAGATGTGGGGCTAGGGCTGGGGGCCGCGCTGAGGCGGGGGATAGTGTTGACCGGACCGGATCGGGCTGAGAGGAAGGGAGGTGCCGAAGACGGAAGGGAACCGGTTCGAGAAGCGAGTGTGGGCCGCGGGAGGCCCGGCGGGGACCGTGCAGAGCGGCGGCCGAGTCCGAGGTGGGGCAGGGGGAATCGAAGTTGTCAGACCGCCTCCAAGTGACAGCGGGACCCCGTGCTCGCGGCCCGGCCTGGTCCTGCCTTGCCCGCCTTGTCGCCGCTCCTCTGGGGCCGGGACCCGGGTCAGGTCAGGCCCGAGGGGCCCGCTTAGCGGTGAAGCTCCGGACAAAGGCGGCGCCGGAGCGGGCGCAGGTGGTGGCGTCGGGGAGGGGAGCGGGTCCGAGCCACCCACCCCGAGGGGCGGGCGACAGGGCCGGACTCTGCCCCGGGGATTGCGGGGGCCCGGGCGCCCGCCGGGAGGAGCTGCGGCACTTGCTCACCGCTCCAGCCGCAGATCGTAAGGCGGTTTTGGGAAGAGTGGAGTCGACCCGGCCAGGGTGGAGGGGCACAAGGGCAGAGGTGAGAATGTGCACACGGTGGGCCTGGCCGGTGACGACTCGGTTGCTGAACTCACCGAGGCGACAGTCGGGTGAGCCGCTCTAGAGCCTGCTAGGAATGAGGGGTTTTCATCAAGCAGTTTTCCCACGGACAGAGCTTTAATCCCACCTGGGACATCTTTTAGTTGTCTCTTGTCCGACAGTTTTGAGAGAGCAGAGACCAGTTAGATTGGGGACTAGGAGACAACCGCCGCCCCCAATGTTGCAAGCAATCCGTACACAACTGCCTTCAGCACTTTTCTTCAGTCAAAAAACGTACTCACATAGGGAAATAAGTTGAGTTTATAAATCCAGGCGGGAATTTAATGATTAAGTAAAAAAGGTTTCCAGTCCTTTTCTTTCGTACCACCTGAGAGACTTTCCTCGCTGTCTTCTCCATCACCTTGTCTTCTGAGAAAAGGAGAGAGGGGCCCCATGGGGACCACGTGTCCTGGAGGGACACTGCTGCCCTTGGCCAGCTGGAGGACACATGGGAACCAGTGGCTTAAGTTGTGAGTGTCTCTAACTCCACCAGTGACCAGCTCTAAGCTAGATACTTTTTTCCTATTTGTAAAAACCCTCTAAGAGCTTCCATGTCCCCTCACGTAACCCCATAATGAAAGAGTTACCAGTAGGAGCACAAGGAAACTCAGGCTGTTTAGAATGTGGACTTTTACTGGTAATCTCAGTTCAAGTCCCACCTCAGGTGTTGGTTAAAAGCTGCTCCCACCTGTGGTTGGCTGTAATCTCACTCTGGGAAAGCTGCTTGTCAGCCTTGCTTAATATGGGCACTGAGTTAATTCATGGCCACCCTCTATCCTCCCTAGGAGGGTCTATGGGTGGAGTTGAGGCTTGTGGGAAAGAGGTATTACCTCATGCAGGAGACTAAAGTTTGTTCTGAGAGAATGTAATTGTATGTCTAAGATACAGAGAATGAAGAATCTCCGGGCCCTTTTGCCTTCTCTGGGGCTATGCAGTATATGATTTCTATTGGTGGCAGTAAGAAGGCAGTGACCTGGTCTGGCCACTGGAATATAAAGGGGAATTGCCAAAACAGTGGTTTCCCTCTTTGACAGGCTCTTACCTGGCAGGCGTCTCCTGTCAGTCACCTCAAGTGGAGGGTTTGCTGAGAGTTTAGCCAGTGAAGGGGTTCTCTCTTTTTTATATCTTCCTTCTTTTCTTCCTTTTTATTGTCCTGCTGTCCTCATGTCAGGCCTATGTGCTTGTCAATGCCTCGCTCCCCCTTCTGCTTCTCTGGTCCTTCTGGTCCCGTCTGTACACAGCTGCTAGATCATTCTTCCTAAAACACTCCTTCCCCCATGTCACTCCCCTGTCTACACACTTGCAATAGCTCTCCTTTTACCGTGGTCTGACCTACGATCGTTCCCCAGTGGCTCTCGCCTATCCATGCCATACATGTTCATCTCCCTGCATCTTTCCTCCTGCTGCTTCCCCTAGTTGTCCCCAACAAGAAGCCCTTTGCCTTCCTCTCCTCTGTCTAAACCCTACTCATCCTTCCTCTCACTGTCACTCAGGCCTCTGGAGGCCAACATTGCTTGCCTCTGAGATTGTGAACCTGAATTTTCAACATGTTGTCATCTTGAGTGGTTTTGTAGGTTGGGAGTTTCTTAAGGACAGGGACAGTATGAATGTTAAACCTCTGTGTGTGGGTGTGGGTGTGTGTGAATATTCTAGGTTTTCCAGTAGAGTGGTGTATACATTGCTTTTTGTTAAGTGAACAAACGCAGTTGACTATTTAGTTGGGTGGGAACAGAGGGGAAGCTTTCCCTTCTCCTTTCCCCAGAAATGCTCAGTATGGAGTCATTGGTGGTTTCCAGCCTTTTCTGTCAAAGGCACATAGATAGATAAGGCATGTTTGGGGTGCTGTAGCGTGGGGAACAAATGCAATTTAGCTGTCAGAAATACCGTCCTGATATTACAGCTGGTGAGTATCCTGTGGATTGCTCACATGACACCATATAGACATAAATTGGGAAAGGGCTGTAATCCTGTTTTCCTCCTACCCCACCAGGCCATTATCTCTACCCGGCTTTGCTGCTCTTATGCAGTTTTCCTTGTCCATGTTAAATGAATCCATATGTTTTATCTCTTCTCAATCCCGGGTGTAAATGAAGGAGAAAACACGGTTCTGAGAACAGAAAAGAAAAAGATTCCTGGGTCTGGTCTGTGGATAGGACTTTGGGGACTGGTGTTGGAAGAGATGTTTATAATGGGGCATCCTTTATGTGGGAGGCACTATGAACTCCACATTGGACCCATAAGAAAGGAAGCTGTGATCCTGGCTCTCTCGAAACTTCCTTTTTTGTTTGCCATCAACCATAGACCATGGGGCAAATGGGAAAGACAACTGATGACTGGTTAGAGTCTAGACAGTGAAAAAATAAATTCTGCATCCATCCCCTTTTCCCCAAACCTCCCCTTTGTGCCCCAGTTTGATGATTAATGGACCAGCATTTCCCTTCCAAGCGGGAAGGCCACCCCTCACAGTTGCCATGGCAATGCAGACCGCTCCCCGTCAATTAAAAAAAAAAAATCCCCACACTTCTCTTCTCCTTGCATCTACTGTAGCAGACTAGGTACCTCAGAATGCAGCTCCTAGGCTCTGGCCTTCACTGCTCAGGCTGTTTTTGCTATGTGTTTAGAACACAGTCCTTCCTCTCTTTCTGGGTTTTATCTGAGTATTTTTACCCTGAGCAAATTGTGCCCCTCTTGACTCCAGCAACCCCTGAAACAATTCTATAAAAAAGCAGAGAAAATTATTTTTTTATTTATCCATTATGCAAAAAAACAAACAGAAAGAGTTCTCTTCTATCTTTTCCTTTGGATTAAAAAGAAAAGCTCCACACCTTCTCTGGTATGTAGAGGTATAAATTGGGGAGCATTTTGACATCCATAAAGGAAGTTTCAGTAAACTTGGAAGGAATTCAACCTCCCAACATACTTCACGTTGGGATTCTATGGGGATTTTCAATTTTCATTCCCACCTCTCTGTCCCAGCTTTCAGGAGGACTTGTACGTTTTCATTTTATCTGCTCTTTATTCCTCTTGGCCTTGCTTCGGCAACATCTGGTCTTAGCACCCTGTCGCAAGGTGAGTCATTAAAGAGAAAAAAAATTTAAGGGAAAAAAGTCTCTGGAATTGAGAAGTAGCCTGTGTTGAACTAAGGCTGTAAGCCAAAGTCTGCCAGGTTTATGGAGCATTATACAAAGGCCCCAACATTAAAGGGCCTCCTTTTTATGAATGGATTGTGAAGAATGTAAATAAAGCAGCATCTCTCAATGGGGAAGCATTTTACATAAGCAGTACTACCCTGGCCCAAGAATTTATGGGAATTTGCTAGCATGGTCTGGCAAGACTCACTTCCTTTGTGAACTTGCCATTGTGCTGGGGACTTTGGGGGGACAAGGAGAGTGTGCTGTGATACTTAGGGCAGACCCAGCATACCTGCTCTGCAGGTCTTTGGCCTTGACTTGATGGGCCAGCTCATGGCTAGAAGTGCCTGTTAACCCTAAAAAGATAGGAAATACAGAGCGTAGTTCAGAGCTTGAGATGATTAGAAAGCACAGGCTTCTGACGCCTAGGTTCCTGAGATTCTGCAGCTTCTGACCCTTCGGGCTGCTTCCATCTCCCCGGGACGGGACAGGGAGGACCTGGATGATGAAATCTGGCCTGGTTTTATGGGAGGCACCTAGCTAGAGTAAAATGGACTGGTTTGAATTTTAGCTCCTTTATGTTTCCCCTGCCCACCTCCTGGTATGGCCACTAATGAGCTGTAAACCAGCTTACAGGGAGGAGGAGGAAGAGCAGCGAGTGGCAGGCGGCTGGCTGCTCAGGGCCAAGGGTAGAGCTGCTGAGCACTAGCCGGACCCTGGGGTTTCACTGGGAGGATTGGTGCCCTGCGCTAGGCAACTTGGTCTAGAAGCTGAAGACCGGAGAATTGTGGGTTTGGTGAGTGGGGCAAAGTCACATCCAGGACTTTATGTTGTGTCCAGGGAAGAGTTTTCATCCAGAGTCCTTATTTCCCAGTGGGAAACACCTGCAAGGATGGTTGGTTATTCACCTGATTCAGTGTCTCAGAAAAAAACCCCAAAACAAACAAAAAAGACACCCACTGTTCTTGAGGTCCTCTGCAGCCCCAGTCCAACAAGAATAAAAGAATGGGTTTGCCTCTCAGCCTCTCTGAGATGTGAAATGGGAAGTTTTTCCCGAGGCACCATGACCAAGTTACTGAATGAAAAAGTGATGTGGCTTCTTGGTTAACAGAATGGGTGCAGGGAGGAACTTGGGGAGGGGGGGGTCTACATCATTTTTCTCATATCGGTTTCTTTTCTAGTGGGTTTGTGGGGGAGGGGAGTGATTTGACCCCGCTCCTGGTCCTCTGTTAAGGGTCTCTTTGCTTTTCCTGACCCTGAGATCTCACCTGGAGTGGGGCTGACTGCTCCTACTTCCTGTCCATCTCTATGTCTGTTTGGGCCCTCCACTCTCCTTAGATGTAACTTTTCAGTTTCCTGCCTACAAGGGAGAGGGTAGCCGACACTTAGGCCCATTTCCAACTGTAGCTACCTGTCTAAAATGTGGAAAATTCGGTTAATGACAGTATTTTCTGGCCAGGTAATTTAGAGGCAAATTATTAATTTTTGGAGGCTCTTTATAGAAACCACAGGAAAGATATTAGGGTGTCATTGATGCCACAGTATCAGTACAAGTATGCCGGAAGGGAAGAATCACAGTTCCAGTATAGGCCCTTCTCAAGAGTGAGGGGTGTCCCCTGCTGTGTGCCTGGAGGGGTTCACACAATTCAGACAGAATATAGAAAATAATTATAAAATTGATTAAATGACTATAAGAAATGATTTTCAGAGAAAATTGAGAGGACCGAGATTTATTTGGCCCAAAGAGAAGTAGTCAAGGGGCAGTTTACTATGTTTTTAAAACTAAGATAGCTGTTTGGAGTGTGACCAACCACATTCAATCTTTGTTGCAGTTGGGGCTGGAGTTAGGATATTTCACCTAATTCAAGAGATGTGGTTATTGTAGAATTCTACACCTGGAAACTGTGTAACTTTATTGACCAACATCACCCTAATTTAATAAGATTAAAAAAAAGAGATATGTGGTTAGATGTGGGTGGGGGAGTCTATATATAGACTTCTGGATTTACTGTAAAATCAAGACAACATATCTTTGAAGCCCTTACCCCTTTCTAGGGTATAAAATGAGTTTGTTTCAAAAGTGCATATAAGAGTTTATGGGGAACTTTGAGCAGACTTTTCTGTAGAAACAATTTGTAAAATCATGTTTATGTTCCCTGGCCAGCCCACTGATGTTATTTAATTGGAGTATGTGTTTAAGTTCTTTGGTGAAAAATCAGGAAAAACTAATCATGTGTTAATGACAATAGTTAAAACAACACAGGGAAACAAAATGTGCAGGTTGATCTTGAATGCTAATCTGTGTCCTGTGTTACAGTTGGGGATGTGGGCCTTGGGACAGATACCAGACACTGATAGCGTGGGAGTGTGGCAACTTCTTTTACCTCTCTGTACCTGTTAATATCTTTTTGGATGAAATGATAGCAACTGCCCTGTGAGGGCATTGTGAGGATAAATGAGAGTGAATGTAATGTGCTTAGGGTGGAGCCGGACGCCTAACAGGTGCTTGACAAACATTAGCCATCATATTAGACTGGAAGCCTCTGTGATGGGTCAAGGATTCTCTGTCCTGCACACTTACAGGATTTGAGCACTGATACTGCTAACTGGTTCTTTGCTGCTGAGTTCACCTTAATATCTGACATTCCGTATCTTTGATACAAGTGTGCCTCTAGTACCACCTTTTCTGGCTTAATGGTTTGAAGTAAGACATGGAATGTGAGGAATATTTTCCTGAGCTAGCTGGGCAAGTTGATAGAAAAAGGATGGTAATGAAAGAGGGTTGTGCTGTGTAGATTGAGAGATTTCCTAGAGTATTCCTGTTGAACTGTTGATTACACTGAAGAGGCACAGTGGGGATGGGGAAGAGTTGGGGAAGGGGATCAGAGTTTCTTGTCTTGGGCTCCAAGTGGTGCCATCAGTCTAGGATAACAATATTATATGGAGTAGGGCAGGTGGGCAGCCAGCTCTTCATTCAGAAAGCTCTTATTATTAAGCCCCGTGAGTAAGATTTAGTGGTAAGGAAAGCAGAGCTTGCCTGTCCCCATAGGACTTGTGTTCTAATGGGGGTGTCACTGACCACTTAGTTAGGTGTGAGATGTTCGGGTTGCATGCCCGTACCTCTGGTAGGATCTGCCTTGTGGTTCTGCTCATGCTGGCAGAGCATGGGGAAGGCCTAGTCGTGGGTCTCATTACTCATGGCTGGGTCATTCAGAAGGTTCGCACTCTTCTGGGGAGGCTGAGGGCGGATCTCCCATCTCAGGCTTGCTGGCCAATTTCTTCTGTTCAGGACAACAGATAGCACCTCCAGTCTTGGCAAGTCATCATAGAAATCTAAGCTTTTGGTTCCTGGAGTATCCTGGTGGTTGAACCAACACATATCCGTTGCCACTCCTGGGCAGGTGCCTGGAGCAGGCTGGTGAGCTGTTGTCACGGTTTTTAAGAATGATGCATCAGTAACTTAAGTTTCCACCTGGTTCTGCTGAGAGAATGCCTGTTGCTGAGCTTTAGAGAACCCAGCCCTATTCCTGTTTTATTTCTCCCACACTGTTAACTGCCCAGAACAAATAAGTCCTGCTCGAGGAGATTTGCTTCTGGCTAAGCCTGGGCACTATGGAGTCTGGGTGGGAGAGTCTGAGGGAGCCTTAGCCCAGAGTTCCCTTGTCCCTAGCTTGGAGTAATCCTTCTTGGAGCCAGTAGGGCTGAGTCTGGGAAAAGGCATTTATTTGTCTCCTACCTCAAGACTTCAGCTTTTTGTCTATTGCCTTTTGCTGCATCTAAATGTTTATGAATTTCTCAGAGTGCTGCCCACTTCCTACTGGGCTTTTGTTCCCTTGGTACACCTGGCATGAAGGAGGCCCTCAGTGAGTGTCTGAATGAAATCCTGGCTCCAGAGTGCCTTCTGTGAAACTGCCTTGGAGCCCGAGCTCTCTCCATGGAGATCTGAGCACTCTATCACAGCCCCTGTCACACTTTGTTGTCCTCTGTCTTTCTTCTAGCCCAAGCTTCGATTTTTTAGTCGTCTTTGCATTTTTCTTTGGCACTTAGCCTAATACTTTACCTGTAAGAGAAAAGAATGGACTTGTATTGAGCACCTACTGTATACCTGGCACTCTGCTAGGCCCTTGACACACATTTTTATTTAACCTGATCCTCATAACATTGCTATGTGTAGACAAGGAAACCAAGGCTCAGAGAAGTTCAGGCCATTGACCTAGTCCTAGCCCACTTAGGTTTAGCAGCAGCACTAAGTGGCTTCCAGCCCCATGTGGGTCTCGTCTCTGCTCTGTTGAGCTATGGCGAGGGGCCAGCAAATGTTGGCTGGCTGAGCAAAGGTCACAGAGATGCCATGTGCCTGGGAATGAGCAGCGGGTGCTCTGGCTTAGTTGGACCCACACCTGCAGGTACAGATTTACCTCCAGCACACAGGAGTAGTACGTTCAGAAGAAGCTAAGGGAAGGCAGATTGTGCCTTAAAGAAAGCCTGTAAAGACTAGTTTTGTATTGCACCTGATTACCTTCTAATTTGTCATGTTAGAGTTTCTTAAAGCAGAGCACTGCTGTATAACTAAAATACAGTGCTCTCTGCCCACTGTCCTACCTCAGAGATCTGTGTGTATCTGTCAGTTCTAGATCCAAGGTATACACTATCTCGCTCACTCTTAGCTCCCTACCTCTCTTTAGGAAGGCCTTGCCCTAAGACTAGGGCATTGGCGGTTTCCAGTGAGATGAGGGAGACTCCACCAACTCTACAGTTAATCTATTTCTGTTCTTAATTGCACTTCAAATATAAAATGAGGGAGGGGTTGCTTTATTATAGTTTGAGTTAAAACTCCTCTCCCTCTCCACGGAGATTTGTGTTCCTTTACAGTTATGAGATGGAATGCCTGGCTTTGTATTTGGAGCCAGAAGCAAGTGGAGGTTCTGGACACTTGGCTGCAGTTCTGGTCTTCTGTGTCTGGGCTCTCCTGCTGGGATGGTCAGTGGACAGGAGTAGTCAAAGGCAGGGTCGGTCATGCCCCAGACCCCACATGGGGTGGGTGTGGAACTTTCCTGTAAGGCTGCTCCTGCCTCTTTGGACTCCTGGAAGCCCTCACTATAACGTATGAGGAGCAGGTGGTCTGACAGGCCATAGATCGGCTTGGTGCCTCTGGGGGACATGCCTGTTCCTCAGATGGCCGCCAGATGTAAAGGCAGTCTATGAGACAATCTGTGTCCAGATGGGTCAGGGCAGCTCCCTTTGGTTGGGCACCTCATACTTCTCTCTGTAGGTTCCTAGCCTGATTGTGGAGTGAATTTAAAGGAGTGGGACTGGTGGCAGAAGCACTGCTTTCACTTCAGGGGCAGTGCCCCAGGCCTTGAGCTCCACACTGCGTTGGTGCTGCTGCCTGCTGGGGACTTCTCTCTCTGCACCTGCAGTGAAGCAGCAGTCAGACAGCGGGAACAGGCAGAACGCAAGCCCTCTGACCCCATCCTTTGGCCTTTAGCATCTGAGGAGCTCGCCTTTCACTGTAGAGTTGAGTGTTTCTCAGAGGTGTGGAGCTGTATTGTTCAGGGTCTGTTGGAATAGTTTCTGCCCCTGCCCTCTTGCTGTGTTGTAAACTGAACCCCCCACAATTCACCCTCTACTGGGTCCTGCCTGGGAAAGGAGCAGCATCTCCCATCTTTCCCTCGGGTTGAGACTTAGGTGTTTTCAGTGGACTAGTAGCAGAGCAGAGTTCAGGTGCAATCTGGGTTTTCAGATTTCTCGCAGTGGAAGCTGGCTTCCCAGCTGCCTAATGGAGGGAACGGCCCAGGCCCAAGGCAAGCTGCTCGCCTCTGTCTGTGGGTCTGAGAGAGGAGAGGGATGTTGGTTTGCCTGGCCTCTGCCCTGCTAGGCTCCTGACTGTCTCATCCTTACCAACACTTTTAAGTAAGGTTCATTTTGATGTATTCATTTTAGATGAGGAATCTGAAGTTTAGCGAAGTTAAATAAGTTGCTGTAAGGGGCAGAGCTGGCATTTAAATCCAGGTCTGCCTGAATCAAAGCTTTGGTTCTTTCTATTTTACCAGATCTTGGGGATTCAAGAGCTAACAGCCACATCTCTTTCACTGGCTTTATCATAAGAATTTCAGCAGCTTTATACCTGTTTTCCCACGAAATGATGCCAACTAAATTTGAAAGAACAGGAGCCATCCTTAGTGCTCTTGCTTTTCTTCTCTGATAGAAGATTCAAGAAACTCAGTGCTCATGAGAAAGTGTTATTTCTTTGGGGGAGAAAGGTTATTCCAAGAGAGGATTCAAAAGAAGGTAGTGTTTAAAACTCAGTACCACTTGTGTGGCTTTAGGTGTAATTGGGAGAGGTGGCTTGGGTCAGGCCCTTCTTGGCCCTCACCCATGACCAACTGGTCTGTCCTTACGTAAGACCCCCCCCCCCCGAGTTTTCCCATTAAAAATAAACCAAAAAACGCAAAAGCAAAATTTAAAATGCAGTGGGTAAGAGAGGTTTCAGGAAGGGCAGTAAGGCAGAGCTCTGAGTCTGAGGGTGGGGGATGTGTCCTGGAGCTGGGTAAGGAGAGAGTCATGGCCAAGGCTGAAGACCTCTTCCTGCCCTACACCAGCCTCTGCTTGTGTAGAGTTTCAGGGCTTGACCTACCAGTCCTGGCCCCACCCCGGTTTTCCCCTCAGAGGTGCCCACAGCCCAGTCTCCTCCAGGCCTCTGACCCTCCCCTTGCATACAATACCTCGGATGTGGACCACCTGCCCTGGTGGTGGTGGAGGTGGGGGGTGCACCGTGTTCCTGCAGTGTGAGAGCAAAAGACAAGTCCTCCTCCCTCTTTTTCTACTTCTGTGGAGGTGACTTCCCCCAGCCCTGGTTAGGCTAGGGCTGCACTGAGGCCCAGACCCTGCCTTGACACTTTAGCTGGGTCTGATGGCCATCTTGATTTTGAGACCCGATGTACCTGGGTTTAGATGGCCTATTGGCTGTCTTTAGAGTACACTTCAGATTTTGGATTTAGCTTGTCTTTGGCTTGGAGAAACCACCAGTGGCCACTGTTGTTTATGGCAGCTAGCTGTTCACTGTTCAGAGCTGAGAACAGGCAGACTGGTTTTCTTCATTGAGAGCTTGCCTGACACGGGTCTAGGTGAGTGATAATGTGCCCTGGGGAGTTTCTCTTAGGAACTGTCTCCTGAGGGGGCCTGGACAATCAATCAATCTGTGGCTGGGAGGATAGGGCTTCCCAGAGAGGAAGAGGGTAGTGCCGAGAGAACCCAAGCACCCTTGCCTATTGGCAGTCATAGAAGTAAGTTCCTGGTTGAGCTGGTGTATGAAGTGGGAGGGACAGGGCAGCGGGGGGGACTGGCAGAGCTGGAATGGGAACCAAGCCTACTGCTTTCCAGGATCTTCTTTCCCTAAGGAGCTGGGCCACCCCCTGCAGGCTGGGATCCCGCTCTACCCAGCCCCACCCCAGGAAAAGCTGCAGTCAAAGTCCTTACATGTCCAGCTTCAAAGTATGACTCACATTTGCTCTCCTCAGTTTGGAGTACAGTGAGGCAGCCAGCAGAGACCCTAGCCTCTTCTCAGGGTGGTGAGTGACTATGCTCCCTTAGGCACCACATGAAAGCTAGAAGTTGTTTTGCAATGTGCTTTTGTGATGGCCTTGGGTGTTTTTAGCGGGTGACAGGGTTTGGCACTCAAGGGAGGCTAGCAGGAGGCTTTTATGATTGATTTGAAAATGTGACACGCACTCTGTGATGTAGAGGCTTCCCTGATAGTCAGCTGGATTGTCAGCCTGGGGACAGTGGGTGTCTCTGAGGGACTAGAGGTCTCAAGTGAAGGAGAGAGCTACTCTACAGGGAACAAATTCCCAGGTTCTGGGGACAGGCTCCTGGAAGTGGACGGCTCCCCTCCCAGCATCTCCCTGCTTGGGACCTTTTGCATGTTGAATAGGGGGAAAGTGTCCCAGAATCCCAGGACTATCCATCAGTGCAACTAGTCCGCTGGCAAACTGGGGGCAAGGGGGAAGTAGGGGCAGAGCAGTCACCTTTGGCTAAGAGCTCTTTTGCTCTTTCACTGGCCAGGCTTAAAAGCACCGCCCTGTGCTCGCTCTTTCCCATCCACCCCCTCCTTGCTCTGTACTTGTCTGTGTCCTTAAAGGCCACAAGCCCAGGTGACCTCAGCCTTGGCTCTCAGCCACTTCCAGGCCTGACTCAGCTGGTAACTTGGGGCCTATTGAGGGGCTTTGGCCCCTGCTGAGCTGTGTGATCTGTTCACTGTCCTCCATCTTCAGGCCCTCGGGGGGTTGTAGAGGGCTGGGCCTAGCTTTCCTAGGAAATACAGATGTGCTTCTCCTTGTTGTTCCCCCTACCCCAGCACAGGGGTGCCCTGCATTTGAGTGAAGGGCCTGTGGGTTGTAAGCAACTGGGATGCTTTTGAGTGAAAGGGGATGTATTGCTCATCAGCATGCTGAGCAAACAGGGATGGGTGGTCACCCTGATTAGGAGCAGGAGTCTTAGGGAGTCCAGCAGATGCCTGGCATTTTTTAGGAGCTCTCCTGTCTGTGCTTCAGGAACAAATGGATTTGCCTTCTGTGACTCCCAGTCTGCCTGGGGCCTCTGAGCAGTGGCAGGTTCCCACACGTGGACAGGGCAACGCCTGGCACACTGCCTCCCTTCTCCAGTTTTCCAAGTCCGTTCTCAGAGGTAAAGGACACCCATGCTGCCCTCAGCCTGATTTTCTGAGCACTGTGTCTCAACTAGTGCAGCATGTCTCAGAAGACCCCAGCCCCTGGCCAATGGCCACAGGAGCCAGCCGGGAAGGGCCCCCCAGAATTCCTGGGAACCCTCAGACCTGGGACTTTCAGGGTTAAATCCTTGGCCCAGCAGGACTGCCCCTAGATCCATGGATGGAGTTCGTATTAATAATAATAGCAGTGGGGAAATTAAACTGGAAAGCCTAGGCCTACTAGGGTGGGGGTGGGGTGGTCCACAGGGCACCAGGAGGGCAGAGCCTCCTCTGGTATCTTACTTGGCAGCACATTGCTGTGGGTTGGGGAGTAGGTAGGGGTTGAACAGCTCAGTAGTCTCTAACCATCAGCCCACCCTGCCCCACCCTCACCCACTGCTTCTTCATTGCCTTGGCCATACCAGCTTTCAGGGTACATCCAGCTCTGGCCTCTTGTTCAGCACAGGGCCCAGGCTGCCCAAGGTATGTTGCAGGTGTGGGAAGGGGTAGAGGGAGTGTTTGCCTAGCAAAGTTAGGGGATGATGCCTGGTCATAAGCATTTTGGGGCTCTGGGCTTCCTGGTACTGCCCTGTCCTGCCTCCTGCCTGGTGTCTTGCCTACCAGGAGAGAGACCAGAGGAATGGGGCAGGACTAACATGGCAGCCTCCAGCTAGTTCTGAATTCATTCATTTCTTTAACACTTAATTTTCTTAATTATTAGTGGCTGGTAGAGGGGTTAAAGATGTACCACAGGTCCAGTGTATGGTTCCCTGGGTTTCCTACCCAGAAATGCTGGCCCTGGCTTTAACCTACATTCTTTCCCAAGGCACTGGCACGATTTAGGCTGCCATTCCCAGGAATCCCCCGAATCAAGGTGGGTCAGGCCCCTAGGGCTGGCTGAGACCTCCCCTGACTGCAGGCTCCTAAAAGCCAAGCCTTCACCCTCCCAGGGCTCTTCCAGCAAGGTCCAGGTTAGGGCTGTCCTGCCTTACGTGCTGGGCAGGGCATCCCCACAGTCTGGACTTGGCCTCCTCCACGGCCTAGCAGGCAGGTTCCTCATTTCATCTCCTCACGGTCCTTCTTACCATCCTGTGGCCAATCTCAAGCCCCAAGATGAGGGAGGCGGATGATACTATGTTCAAAGGACTAGGTGGGCTCCTACCACCCAGGCTGTCATCCTGGCTCAGTGTCTTTAGGGCCTCCTCTTGGCCTGCAATGAATATCTGGGAGAAGAACAACAAGAGTTTTACCCTCAGCTCCTTCTAACCTTGAGGTCTGCATTGCTTTGTAGGCTCTCCAAGGGCTTAGTTAAAAGGACCCTAGGCTAAAAGAAGAGTGAGATAGCCAGTCCTTGCATGGCTGCTGGTAACCTGATCCCATCGACCTTTGCACTGTGGAAGAGAGGGGTCCCAGGAAAATCCAGGCTGGCAGTGGGGTGAGGGTTGGCCAAAGTTACTACAGGTGGGGCTGGGTGGGCTGCTGTGGGGGAGAAAGCAGCAGGGCAGGCTACGGTGGGCTTGTCTTAGTGCCTGCCTTCTCTCCTGCAGATTGGAGGTACTCCATGACACACACTCGGAGGAAGTCCCTTCCCATGTTGAGTTCGGGCCCCACTGGCCGCCAGGAGCCTCTGCAGATGGAAGGCAGCAACATGGAACAGGGAGCAGAGGGTGTGGAGCCAGGCATGCCTGAGAGCCCAGGGCACCTCACAGGGCGCCGCAAGAACTACCCGCTGCGTAAGCGCCCCTTGGTTCCTGAGAAGCCCAAGGCCTGCAAAGTGCTGCTCACTCGCCTGGAGAATGTGGCTGGTCCACGGAGTGCAGATGAAGCTGATGAGCTGCCCCCTGACCTTCCCAAACCTCCCAGCCCAGCGCCATCCAGTGAGGACTCTGGCCTTGCCCAACCCCGCAAGAGGCGCCTGGCCTCTCTCAATGCCGAGGCCCTCAATAACCTGCTGCTGGAGCGGGAGGACACCAGCAGCATGGTGGGCAGTCGTCGCAGCCGAGGGGTAGACCCCCATCGCAGCCGCGACCGTGACCAGGCCACTGGGGGCTGGTCTGCCTCCAAGAAGCGGCCCCGGTTGAGGGACCTCGGAGGAGGAAGTCGGGACCTGTCCCCAGAGCCAGCACCAGATGAAGGTGCCCGCCAAGATGGTAACCCAACTCCCAAGAGACTGGCCAGCCTGAATGCAGCTGCCTTCCTAAAGCTGAGCCAGGAGCGAGAGCTACCCCTGCGGCCACCTCGTGCTCACCCAGAATCAGATGGGCGCTCCGCTGAGCCTCCAGCACTGAAAGCCCCAAGGCCAAAGTGGGCCAAGGTCAATGGCAAGAACTATCCCAAGGCCCGGCATGGGGCCAGCTCTGTGGAGGCTGCAGGCCCACCTGGGTGGCAGGGGTACCCAGAGGAGCCATGGCTATCTGCCACTCCTCGTGGGCCATCCAGCCAGCCACCTTACCAGCAGCCCCTGCGCAAGGCTTTGGAGAGACCCTTGGGGCTGCGCCCCCACCTGCCTCTGCTGATGGGTGGGCAGGCAGCCCTGAAGCCAGAGCCTGGGCGCCCAGGAGAGGAGTCACCTGCCCCCAAGCAGGAACTGCACCAGCCCTCTTTCCCCACACCTCAGCTGTCCCCCCTGCCGATGCCTGGCAACCCTGCAGACTACAGGGGCCTGTGTAGTCGGCCGGAGCTCACTGCAGTAGGCAGCTTCTACCTGTACTGCAAACAAGATGGGCTGCAGTGTGGAGGCTACGCCCCCTGCCCCATGCTCCCAGAGGGCAAGCTGTCCCCAGTGGCTGCACCTACTGAGGGGCTCCTCTTGGCCCCGAGCTCAGTGCCTATGGGCACTCCTTTCCAGCACCCTCCCTGGGGCTCTCGCTACTGCTCCAGCGAGGATTCTGGAGTGAATGGCTACAGCATCTGTGAAATGTTGCCCCCTTCTCTTACCCACATCGGCACTACCTGTGGCGGCAGTTCCTACAAAATGCCTTTTGCAGCAGGTAAGCCTTGCTGGGGGTGGAGTGTACTAGGGAGTCTCTGAGACGTGGTGTCCTATGAAGATGGGTCATGGATCAGGTGGGACTCTTTGGGGTCTAGCTACTGTACTGAAAGTAGGAGGCTTTGAGAAGGAAGAACTTCCCTTGTTTTGTGCCCCCAAACCTAAGAGCATTCCCAGGAAAGGGGCCCATGTTTAGCTTTTAACAGCCCTGCTCTGCCCCTGCTATCCATGCAATTTTCTTGGTCTGGCAGGTAAATAGCATTGTGGTGGTGGAAAGGGCAGGGAGGGCCTCTCCTCCCTCCCCATTGGGATACTCAGACTCCTGAGTAGCAAGTGAGATACTGGAATGAGGGCTTTAGCCAAGATGTTCCTATGTCCCTCCCACCCTCAATGAGCTCAGACTATCTGCACATCAGCCAAGTTCAGCATTCATGGAAAGGGTAGGGAGTACCAGACCTAATAGTTGGTGCCAGCTCTGGTCAAACAGCTTCACCCTGGCCACACAGGCCTTGAAAGAGAAGAAGTACCCAGAGTTAGCAATACCTTGCTAGGGGTGGACAGGGTGGGCACACTGAGAACAGAGTTCCTTGGCACATAAAGAGTGCTCTAAGGGCCCATAGCTTTGGTGTCTCCTTCCTGGCAATACCCAGACACCTGAGAGGCTTGTGCTACAGCCGATGAGACAACCCCCACAGTGAACTCTTCCCCCAAATTGGCAACAGTGTCCTCACATTCCTCTCCAGGCTCCCTTCTTGTCTCCTGGGTGGAAACTAGGTGACCAGAGCCATCCTGTCCAGCAAGTCTGCCCTGCTTGGGGTGAAGTGAGGGGCCAGGCTTTCCCAGGGCTCTCCCCTCTCTCCATACCCCTTCTTATAGGGGTCTATAAAACAGCTTTATAGACCAGTTGACTCTGGCCAGACTGGTTGTTTCAGATTCTGGAGTGAGTTGGAGCTCTAAGAAATGAGAACAGGCTTTTTCTTGGGCTTTTCCTTGTCTTCTGCACCACTCTGCAAATCTAGACACCTAACCTGCAGGACCCAAGACCTTTACTTCCTTGCCCTGGGATACCAGTAAGCACCATGCCAAGCACTGCTCTAAAACACCTTATAGGTGAAAGGACACATGGCATGTAATTGAGCATAGACTATGGAGCCAGACTGCTTGGAATGGGACAAGCCAGATAATGCTGCCTGCCTCATAGGGTTGTTGTAAGGATGAGATGAGTTCATACATTGGTAAGAAAAACACCTAGGGCAGACTACAATGATATTTTCTTTTTTCTTTTTTGTACTGAACTGGGGGCACACCCCAGTTCAGCATGTGGGTCCGCCTGGGCTGGAGCCGGGATTCGATCCTCAGGGCTTCAAAAGCGAGCCCTTAACCCGCTGAGCCATCCCAGCTTTCCCTACAATGATATTTTCAACTACTATTTCCATTATTATACAAAGCACTGAGAGGTAAAGTAACTTGCCTGAGATCACACAGCTAGTGATTAGCAGATCTGGGATTCAAATCCTGGGTTGTCTGACTCCACCGCCCATCCTCCTAAGCACTATGGAAACCTTAGAAAAGATTAGATCAGAGCTAGAGAAGCTGTTCCATTACCCACCCTCTTCCTTCTTTCAGGCTAGAAGGGGAGATGGAGATGTCTGTAAGTCAATCACCAAGGTCAAGAAACACCCTTGGCCAGTCACTCTAATAATCCACCTTAAATGCCCCTGATCCCACCTGCCACCTCAGTAGCCTTTGAGTTCACACCTAGAATTAAGACAGGAACAGCACCTGGAAACTATGTAATTGTTGTTACCAACCAATGATACACCCAATAAATTTAACCCCCCTCCCCCCCCCAAAAAAAGAGGCAAGCCAGGATGGCTCAGTGGGTTAAGCACTTGCTTTGCAGCCCTGGGGACCAAGGGTCGAGTCCCAGCCCTGGCCCGTGTGAACCCATATGCTGACCTGAGGTGTTCTTCCCACCTCAGCGGGAAGCCCCCAGTTCAGTTCTTGCTCCCCAGTTCAGCTCCTGGTTCGAGGGGGCGTGCCTCCCACACAGAGGCCCCCAGCCCAGTTCCTGCCTTGCGCAATCCCTACCCACCTATGTGGAATGAAATCATGTCGAAAACTGATGATGTGCAACTAAGACTGCTCTGGGCCGTCGCCCTTCTCTCTGTCTCTCTGTCTCTGTCAAAAACAGTAAATAAATCTTTAGGGAAAAAAAGAAAAAAAAAAATGACAGGAGCAGGCTCTGAAAGTAGAGGGTTGGGGGTGGGAGGCAGGATGGTGTTACTGTTTAGTTTTACCTACCCTGACCCTCTCTCTTTTTCTCAGAAAGCTGCAGGTCCCTGGGCCAGCTGGAATTTCCTCTCCCGGAAGCTGGCCACCCAGCCTCACCTGCCCATCCCCTCCTGGGATGCCCTGTGCCCAGCGTACCACCTGCAGCAGAGCCTGTCCCCCATCTTCAGACACCCACTTCGGAGCCCCAGACAGTAGCCCGTGCGTGCCCTCAGAGCGCCAAGCCTCCTAGCGGCTCCAAGTCAGGTCTTCGCACAGGCTCCAGCTGTAGGCACACTGTGAGGAGCAAGGCTGCCCACAGGCCCAGTCACCCCAAGCAACCACGCGTCCAGCGCCCGCGCCCACGCCGCCGCCGCCGCCGCCGCACTAACGGCTGGGTGCCTGTGGGGGCTGCCTGTGAGAAGGCCGTCTATGTCTTGGTGAGTGCCAGCTCATAGCTAATGGGGAGAGGAGAGGGCAGCAGTGAGGACATAGGACCTGCAATGAAGTAGGTCCCAAAACCCCCGGCTCTGGCTGCTCTGAGAGGTGACAAAGGGCTCCAGCGTGTTTGTGCTCCAGAAACCAGGCATGCTCCCCCAGCCCCTGCTGGCTCTGTACTGTGTGCCTTGGGGAGGCCAGGACATACACACAGTCACAGCGAGTGGCTGCTGTCTCTTTGCTGATTCTCAGGGAAGCTATCAGAAGTGTCTTCAACCGCTTGTCCCTTCTATCCTGGAGTATGAAATGGAGGGCTTTCATGGAGGCTCTTTGGATAAGTATGCATAGGGAAAATTGGGATAGGCAGAGAAAATCAGTGATACGGCAACATCTGGGATGATGAAAAGAATGTCAGCTAAAATTTATTGAGCACTTCTTAGCTGCCAGAAATGAGCTAAGCACTTTGCATGCATTATCTGCTTTCATCCTCACCACTGCCCTCTGAGGTATGTGCCCTGTGTTCTGTAATTATTCTCATTTCACAGATGAGGAAACTGAGGCTTAGCAGCAGATTAAATAATTTTCTCAAGGCTAGGCCACTTGCAATGATGGTGTGAGAGTCAAACCCAGACTGCCCCATTAGGAAGCTTGAGGACATACCCAGTCCCGGGGCTTGGAATGAGAGAGCTGGCCATTGGTGTGTGGTGGTCATTGTGCAGCCTCAGAAGCTTCAGGCCACTTTCCTACCTGTTTCTGTGTCTGATCCTTTCTCTAACTATGGGGACTCCCCATCCCCATTCTGCCCCTGAAAGCCAGGCTTAGGGAAGGGATCAGCCTACAAACTGCTTCTGCAGTTTCCCATCCTTGGTGGTTTCACTACCCTGAAGAAAGCATAGAGAGGATGCCATTCCCTCCCGCCCTCTCTCTTGACTCTTGAGTGCAGCACCCCAACGCTGTTTGTGCCATTGGTTTGTTGCTTAGGATGAACCTGAACCAGCCATCCGAAAGAGCTACCAGGCGGTGGAGCGGCATGGAGAGACCATCCGAGTCCGGGACACTGTTCTCCTCAAGTCAGGCCCACGAAAGACGTCCACACCTTATGTGGCCAAGATCTCTGCCCTCTGGGAGAACCCTGAATCAGGTACCCACTGCCTGGAGTTTGACCTGGCACTGGTCTCCACGTGTTCTTTGCACCGTCTGCCTTCCACTCAGCCAGGGTCTGTCAGCTGCTGAGGGCTGCAGGCGGTCTTGTGACTTGGATTGGATCAGCTCATTATCCTTTTCAGTCACCAGGACATGGGCACCTGTCCTTCTTCCTCACCTGTCAGTGCTTTCCCTCCCTTCTCCCTCCATGCCTAACAGCATTCTCGGCCACAGAATGCCAGGCGGCCTGAGGCAGAGGACTTGGTGTGATTGGAGCCTGTAGGATTGGCCCAGCATTGAAGTTGGATGAGCCTCCAGGGCAGGTGGCCAACTTGCCTGCCTGTCTTAGTAACTCTGGGCTTGCCAGCTCAAGCCATGACTGCTTCTCTTGTGCCCCCAGGAGAGCTGATGATGAGCCTCCTGTGGTATTACAGACCAGAGCACTTACAGGGAGGCCGCAGTCCCAGCATGCACGAGGTGAGCTCCCTGGCACATGGGTCACAGAATGTAGGGCAGCCGCAGGAGAGGTTGTGGCCTATAGGATGGTGGTGTGGGGAGGGCAGCTATGGACAGTCAAGCTCCTAGACTTCTCACTTTGGATGTCAGAGAACCTGGGGAGAAGCCTGAGTTTCAACCTCTTCCCAACCGTGCCCCAATTCATTTTTCAAAGGGAATGAAAGCGGGACAGAAAGGGAGCCCTTGATGGCATGGGTGCCAGAATGTGAGCAAGCGGATACAACTTCCTGGTGACAGGAAAGGGTGGTGGAGCTGCACAACTAGCCCCCTTTAATACCCTCTGCAGCACTAGAGAGCAGGGATGGGGCTTCCTCCTAACACCCCTTGCACTCTCCCCGGTGGTGTGCTAGCAGCAGTAATGCCCTCTGGGTGTGCTCCCTCTCCCTCAGTCCAGGCTCCCTTTTACTGTCTCCCTCATGGGGCCTTTTCAGGAAGATGTGCACCAACTTCCTTTTCCTCCCCTGGGCTCGCAGGGGGGTGTCAGGAGGCTGATTACAGTTGGGCTGAAGGAGGCACCTAGGGTTTCTCCAGAGTATCTCACGACCTGTGCGGAACCTGGGAGGGATGCTTAGCGTTCCAGGGGAGGAACGGTTAGGCTCAAACTCCAGGGAAACTCCCTAACTTTCTGGGCACTAGCTACAGTTAGGTCAGGAATCTCAGCAGGGGGGTTCACATTTGCCTTGTTCCTGGAATTAGATGCTTCCGACCCTGGTAACCGACGTCCTCCTCTCTCCCTTTGAGCCTTTGCAGAATGAAGTCTTTGCATCGAGACATCAGGACCAGAACAGTGTGGCCTGCATCGAGGAGAAGTGCTACGTGCTGACCTTTGCTGAGTACTGCAGGTAGGTGGTACCCAGCCCCTTCAGCTAGCCTCTCCCCTCAGGTTCCCCGGGGCTGTTTGAGGGCTGCCAGTGATCCCTGGGGGAATCTCACTGAGCCTGACCGCCCAGAATTTTCTTCCTTATAGCCTGCTTCTGCCATCTGATATTTAGGGGGGGTTGGGGGGAGAGAAAAATTTGCTGCCTGAGACACAATGGTTGGGCAGAGTTGGGGTGGGGGGCGGTTACAGTACTGCTCTATGAGAAAATCAAGGAAAATGGCAGGTGGGAAGGGGGAAGGCCTTGCTGGTGTGGTTCCTTAGTGACAGAGGAGGTAGACTGGCAGTTGGTAGAGGGCATAACCCTCCAGGACAGGGGCAGAAGGAAATATCCCAGTGTTTTAGACACAGTGGGGAAGGAACTAGTATTCCCGCAAAGGTGGCTTTGATAAAGACAGCAAACTGTATGTCACTGCAGATTCTGTGCCATGGCCAAGCGCCGAGGAGAGGGCCTCCCCAGCCGAAAGACAGCACTGGTGCCCCCCTCCGCAGACTACTCCACCCCGCCACACCGCACAGTGCCCGAGGATACGGACCCTGAGCTGGTGTTTCTTTGCCGCCATGTCTATGACTTCCGCCATGGCCGCATCCTGAAGAACCCCCAGTAGCCTCCTCTGGCCCACACTGGGGCTGCCCATGGGCAAGTGGGGCTTGGGACAGGGGCACTGTTTGAAGCACAGCACTTGGTTTAAGGTGCCACAGGGGCCTGAGGTTGCTGGCCTGTGGTTCTCTTGGGGGGAGGGCAGGGGCCCCTATGGGTTCTGGGCTCCAGGGGAGGGAAGGGGAGGCCAGGATATAAGAAAAGCATCAGAACCCTCAGCTTGGACCAGGGTACCTCTCTGTGGTCCCTTGGCGGAGACTCCTGAAGAAGCAGCCTTCCCTGAGGCTGGACCATGCCTGAGGGGCATGGGGCCCTGGCAGAGTGGCAGAAGTCCTTCAGGAACTTGGCCTAACAGACCCTTCTTTAGCCTCTCCCCTCAGCCCTTCCAGGGGGAGTCGGAGCCAGCTTTACCTCACCCACTGTGACCCACTGCTTCCCCATCAGCCTGGGACCAGGCTCTTTTCTAGTACAGCTCCAGGCTCATTCCTTTGAGGCATAGAGAGCCAGAGTGTAGCTTCCAGAGCATTGACTTCCTGTCCTGGATTTGGGGCCTTTCCCTGGCTTTTTTCCTTTGCCCCTGCAGTAGCCCCTGGTGCTGGGACAAGTTACCCAGCCCTCACAGTCATGGGTGTGGCCCACTTGTGGGAGTCAGCTTCCTGTTCACCTCCGAAGTGGGGTCACCCAGCAGGTTGGCTTCCCAGAATTTAGCTGATTGACATGTGGTTTGTCATGTCTGGGAGGGCAGAAGGGAGCTGGGAGGGGGTGGAGGGCAGGGGGCAAGGAAAATTGCTACCTGATTTATTGAAGACTTTTCCTCTTGCCTTACACTTGGAGGTTGTAGGAAACCTCTTGCAGAACTTCACACATGATTCTTCAAGCCACACCCACCTGAAATCAAACCAAAGGAGTGCTGTGGCTCCCCTTGCCCTGCCACCCCTTACCCTAGTCTTTTGTAGATTGCACTAATTTACATCCCAGTGAGAATCAACACTGTATCAGTCCACAGACCTGCTGAGCTGCAGCCACTCACTCTAGGAGCTAAGGACCGCATTTTCAGTTTGTTCCTGTTGCCCAGGGGCCCTGTTCTCACCTCATGCTGCTCCCCAGAGTATAATTAGGAGTCCCAGCCCCTTGTCCTTTCTAGGACTGGGCCCTGGCTCTGGGGCTCTTTGTGAGGTGGCTGGAGCAGCCTGATTCTTTCCAATTTGTACCAAAGAGGAGCATGGTAAGGAGAGGGAAGCACTGGGAACCTGCTTGTGAGCATTTCCACAGGGCACACCCCTGGGGGCAGGAGCCAAGGAGGGCAGCACTGGGTCAGTCCTCCTTTATGAAGGAGAGGCGCTGGGTGAGAGCAGTCAGGCAGGGTCTGAAGGAGGTGAAAGCGAATCCTGAGAGCATGCCCAGCAAATCTGGCCCTGTGTTGTCCCTGAGAAAATAGGCCACTCCTATTTGGTCATTGGGGTCGGGGAGGCCTGGAGGCTTCTGAAATAAATTTACACAGGAGAAGCCCGAACTCCAAGAGTAGGGACTCAGGTTCCCTTGTATGGAATAAGCTGTTTGGAGGAAGACATTGGTCTGGGAGGGCGGTGCAGTAGAAGAGATTGCCAGAATGGCCGTGGAGACTCTGGAGAGCCAGCCATGGAGCCTGCTCATTCCCGGGGTGCTAGGCCCTTGCCCCAAGGAGCCCAGCCTCACCCAGCAGGAGAGATCAAGGTCCTCCTCCCAGGGTCTGCTGCCCAGAACTTAAATGCTTTTGAAATCTCTTAGATGTTGAAATATTTTTTCGAACCTGAAAATGCAGCTGGTAGAATTTCGATGGAAACATAATTCATGTAAAATATATTTTAGTTGATATTTTGTAAAATGCACTTTTTGTGTGTGTCGACCCTGTTTTCTCAGATCTGTATTTCAGTGTTTACAAGGGAGGGAGGACCGTTCCTCACCTCCCTTTTGACAGAGATTAGAAGTACTTCTTTAAGAAAAAAATAAATTTGAAAAATTGTATTGATTTAGAAAAGGATCATTTCCTGTGTGTCCTATCATTTCATGTGTGAGTGTCAAATTGCTCACTACTCTTCATCTTAGGGGTTCCTCTTAACACTTTCAATCAGGGGCTCACTAAGACCAGTGAATGCAGGGGGCAGGAACATGGGGGAGGAGATGCGGGATGGCTTAGCAGGTTGAGCACTGGTCTTGCAGCCCGGGCCTCTGACGATCGAATCCCGACCCCAAACCAGGGGGGCCCATATGCTGAACTGGGGTGTCCCCCCAGTTTGGTTATTACCAGCTGAGCCTCCTATGTGGGAGGCCCTGGGTTTGGCTCCCACCCCAGGTGTGCTTCCCATGTGGGAGGCCCCCTGCCTGGTCCCTGACCTGGGCAGCCCCTCACCTACAGGGTGAAACCATGTAGAAAACTAATGCTGTGCAACTATGGAGACTGCTCTGGGCCCTCCCCCTTCTCTCTCTGTCAAAAACAAATATGTAAAGTCGGGGGAAAGCAGAGGGAAGAGAGGAGATGGGAAGGAATGGGAACTTGGAGTTGACTTAGCTTCATGGTAGCCAGAGCCACCACCTGCCCGGGCTATGTGAAATCTTTAGGTTGCCAACCCTCACCTGGCCCGTGGGAACTGGTCCCCAAGTAGGTGCACAGTGATATCACCTCATCACCTTGGGGCAATGTCCTTGGGGAGCTGGCCCACAGAAAGTAGCCTAGGGCCTCATATCTAGCAACTGGCATTTGTTGTTGAGGGAACGAAGACCCCGTTCTAGGGCCAACGGTTTCTGACTGCCTCGACCCCTGGTTTATCCCAGCCCCAAAGACTCGGTGTTGACTGCTTAAGGTGGGGTGGCTCAGAAGCCATGGGCGTTCCTAGGAGGCAGAGCATGGCTGCCCAGCCCTCTTGCATTTTGGTAAGGATATCTGGGCAGGTGCATTTCCATAGAGGTTATTAGCAGCATAGATAGCACCATGGACTTAATAGCACTGCCATCAGTGTGCTGCCCACAAGAGTCCTCTTGAGATGAGTGGTATCCTATTATTTTACAGACAGGAAATGTATGGTAACAGGTACTTTGCCTAAACACTTCCCCAGAGTAAATGACTGCCTCACTGTGACTAACATAGAAAACCACTCAGAAATGAGCAAGCACATGGGGCCAAATTATTAAAAACTTTTTCAGCGTTGTTTTTTCCTTACTATAAAAGATGTACTTACTGTTTCTTTAAAAAAAGTTTTTTCAGTAGAAAATGACCCCACCACCACCAATCTACCTTCAGTGCCATTGGCAGCGAGCAGTTTGGTGAAGCAAGACACTGATACGAACTTCTAAGTCAGTGAATGGTGCGTCCTGAGATGCACACCAGCAATCGGACAGTGGGCTGTGGGAAGCCTATTCTGAGGAGCTTGGGCACCCAGCACACTTCCCATTCCTTCCGCTCGCTCATCCTGCTCTCACATTGCTGGGATTGGGGAGTCATTTGGCAGCCTGTTAGCTCTGTCTCATCTCTCAGAACCCCTCATCCTGAATTCACCTGCTCAAAAGTAGCTCCATTCTCCCACTACACTCAGAGCCTCTGGCATCCCCTCAGTAGTGTTGGGGGGCGGGGGGAGCCATATCTGCTTCCTTCTTCCCAGCCATTCCATGTTTGTGCTCCAATCTCAAGGGCCCAAGGGTCCTGATGAGGAATTTAGGTTTTAGAATCAAACTGTTCTGTATGGAGTCTCAGCTTCCCTTGAGCTTATGTTTCTTCACCTGCACAGTGGGAATGCTCAGAGTACCTCCTCCCAGGGTAACTGACAACTGAAGAGAATACAAAACACTCAAGCCCCTGCCTTAGTAAATGTTGACCTTCATCACATCACTGCACTGCCTCAGAGCTTCCCTGGCTCTCTACAAATGACATGGCAAGTTCTGGATACTTAGTGAGGTCCCCAGTTGGGTGGGCACATGCTAACCACTGACATACAGGGCATTCCCCTACCTGCCTCTAGCCCACATGGCCAACCTGGTGCCACTAAGCATGTGCGCCTCCAGGTAAATAGCTGCTGCTCTGTGCCCACAGCTCCTTACCCTTCAAACTGTGCTGACTGCGTGAGTGGTCACAAGACACCAACTCGTCCTTGGCCCCTCACCGGAAAGTTTCCCAGTTACGCCCCCTCTCCAGGCCTTGGGGAGGGAAGGCAGAGGGGGGGGAGAAGATTCCATTTCCAGACATTTAGCATTGCCCATGGATAACACCAATCCACCAAAGAATTTAAATCTTCAGAGTCACCATGCAGGTCAGCCACTGGTCAGTGCCTGACAAACCTGTTCCTCTTGACTGGAGTGGCCGGGACCGGGTGGGTAGGAGGAGCACAAATGGAGACTGCTTCAAGCGAGAAAGATGGGCCTTTTTCCAAAGTTTGGACTCCCAAGAGAGCACTTGGGGGCGGGGATGGAGGGGCTTCCTCCAGACCCGCTGTTTGGAAGGAAGGGCCCCACGAAGCCGGACCTGCGCCGCAGGGTGATGGGGTCAGGTCCTCTCTGTCCAGCTCCCTGAGGGCACATGCATCAGCCTGCTTTTCTGCCTTCGGGGCCTCGGTGGCTTTTGTCCCTGAAGGACCGAGGCCGCCCTGGCTTGGGCGCTCTCTCCCGGATGGGGGTCTGCAAGTGTCCTCCCAGCCCATTCTCCGCAGGGGCGCCCGCCCCTCTCCCCGCCCCTGGCTGAGCCCGCCCCCGCGCCTGTGTCGAGGCGGGGCCGGGGGCGGAGAGCTGCCGGGCAGGACATCCGGCTCGGTCCCTCGCCGAGGCCGCCCGCCGCTCCGGCGCCTCCGCGGGGCAGCCCACCACCCCCGCGCGCGCCCGGGGCCTCACTAGTCCCCTCCCGGCGCGGAGGCCCAAGCCCTCGGCGCCCGCCCCCCAGGCCGAACCCACCTCCCAGCAGACGGCCCTCGGATCAGCCCTGCCCGCGCAGCGCGCAGGCCCCCGCGCCCGGAGCACCATGTTCCCCCGCCCGCTGACCCCGCTCCCGAATGGCGCCGAGCCCCCGGGCCGGGCGCTGAGGCGGGCCCCACTGGGCAGGGCCCGGGCAGGGCTCGGGGGGCCGCCGCTGCTGCTGCCGTCCATGCTGATGTTCGCGGTCATCGTGGCCTCCAGCGGGCTGCTGCTCATGATCGAGCGGGGAATCTTGGCCGAGATGAAGCCCCTGCCCCTGCACCCTCGCAACCGCGAGGGCGCAGCCTGGCGCGGGAAGGTTCCCCGGCCCGGGGCGCAGTCCCTGGGAGCCGGGGACGCGGACTGGCAGGTGAGACAAGACGTCCGGAACCGGACCTTGCGGGCAGTGTGCGGACAGCCAGGCATGCCCCGGGACCCCTGGGACCTGCCGGTGGGGCAGCGGCGCACCCTGCTGCGCCACGTCCTCGTGAGTGACCGTTACCGATTCCTCTACTGCTACGTGCCCAAGGTGGCCTGCTCCAACTGGAAGCGGGTGATGAAGGTGCTGGCAGGCGTCCTGGACAGCGTAGACGTCCGCCTCAAGATGGACCACCGTAATGACCTGGTGTTCCTGGCAGACCTGCGGCCCGAGGAGATTCGCTACCGCCTGCAGCACTACTTCAAGTTCCTGTTCGTGCGGGACCCCTTGGAGCGCCTTCTTTCCGCCTACCGCAACAAGTTCGGCGAGATTCGCGAGTACCAGCGGCGCTACGGAGCGGAGATCGTGCGGCGGTACCGGGCGGCAGCGGGACCCAGCCCCGCAGGAGACGATGTCACTTTCCCCGAGTTCCTGAGATACCTAGTGGATGAGGACCCAGAGCGCATGAACGAGCATTGGATGCCCGTGTACCACCTGTGCCAGCCTTGTGCCGTGCACTATGACTTTGTAGGCTCCTATGAGAGGCTGGAGGCTGATGCCAACCAGGTGCTGGAGTGGGTGCGGGCACCACCCCATGTTCGATTCCCAGCTCGCCAGGCCTGGTACCGGCCTGCCAGCCAAGAAAGCCTCCACTACCACCTGTGCAGTGCCCCACGGGCCCTGCTGCAGGACGTGCTGCCCAAGTATATCCTGGACTTCTCCCTGTTTGCCTATCCACTGCCTAATGTCACTAGGGAAGCTTGTCACCAGTGACCGTGTATGGGACTGGTTTTGACAATGCCAGCCGCTTGTGCCTGACATTCAGAGAAACCCTGGCTCTGAGCCCTGGAGTTTCTCCAGATGTATGGATGGCAAGGACTGCCCTCAGAAGTTCCTTGTCTAGGGCGGGTTCCCACAGTGGCTCAGAGGACAGGGTCGGACAGGAGGCGGGGTGCTCTCCATTGGGATTTCTTGAGAGCCAATGTGATCTTTCTTGCCCTGGCAGAGCCAGACACCGATGTGCCAGTGAAGCAACATATCTGTTCCACAGACTGGCTCCAGGCCCCTGGCTGCAGGTATCATGCCATTTGGTCCACCTTAACCTGTGGCTAAACTCAGAGGTGGTGCCAGTCAGGAGTGGGACCAGAGCCGGGGGCATGTGGCCCATTCCTCCACTCCATGAGCCTCAGGGCTGGAGTTAGCAGTCGTGCCTTACAAATGACTTTTGTGTCTTTCTGCCTCAGACTCAGAATTCCCTCTACTTGCCAGGTTCTTTCCAATTTTCCAAGGACAGGAAAGCTGAGTCATGGCCCTTGCCTGGTAGCTCCAGGATTTGGCCCTGTGGGCATCCAAAGACCCCTGTGCCCAGTCTTTTCGGGACTCTGAGCACTTCCTCCCCTCCCCTAAGGATGTGGCTGGTGTATCTGGCTGCCACTTTTCTGACACATTTATTTAAAATTTGTACTTTTTGATAGAACCCTTGTGAAGGTGTTGTTTTCCTAGTAGCTGAATTTTTAATAAAGCTGTTTTATGTACAAAGTCAGCATCTCTGATTCTCCCTCTGAGCTCCTGTGTGTTCAGCAGATTTCCTAGATGTCTGTCTCCCAAGTCAAGAGAGGGAGCTTGCAGAGAAAAGAAAACAAAGCGTAACTTGCTTGGGCCAGTCCAGTGGACACTGCCACCCCATGAAGAATTTGGGGGCTCCTCGTAGGCTATTCTGGATCACAGACTCAGCTTCTGGGTTTGCCACCGAAGGGCAAGCTGATTAGGGGTGGCACGCCCCCATGGACCATTCCTTGAAGAGGGGAATGGGTGTGAAACACCGGCCCCTCCTCTTAGGCAGGAACGGTTCTTAATGGAGGGTGGCCCCAGATGACAAAGGGGATTGTTGTAAGAGCAAGGGAAGGTTATTCCTGGCCTTGAAAATTACAAGGCAGGCACAGAGGTTGAGCGAGGGCCCTCAGGCCCCTGATGACTTAGATCCAGAGGAGGTTGTGAGGGATGTAGGAGGATACACCTAGCCTTGCTATTGGAGGAGAAATTGGGGTGATGGGGAGGAAGCTTCTGTGGGCACCCATGGTTCTCCACCATGACTCCCAGGAGGCCTTACTTGATCTCTTACCCAGGTCAGATGCCCCTCTCCAGGGTCCCTTTGGCTCTGGGACTTCACTTCACGTAGCATTTACATGCTCTGTTGTACTGGCCCAGTTACTTGTCAGTCCCCACCCCCATGAAGACTGTGATTTGTGTGTAGTTGAGACCATGCCTGCCTTGTTCACTTGACATTTCCAGAACCTAGCCCAAGGGGCTGGAACACAGTAGGCATGTATATGGCCCAGCAGAACCAAGGTGTACATCTCTCTGCAAGACAGAAAGCACTGTACTTGGCGTCACCCAGACTGATCAAGTCCCAGCTGCCTGACTACCTCTCTGAGCCTCCCTGTGTTCCACTGTCTCATGGGAGTAATAATGCTGACCCTGTGTAGATTGCTGTGAGGATTAATGAAGACAGTGAGTAAAAGGGCTCATCCCAGCACCTGGCTCAGTGGTTCTTCTTTTAGATGCTAGTTGAACATCTGATCCCTCGGTGGCCTGTGAGGACAGAGGAGAAGCCAGGACACCGTCCACTCGGCACTGGAGACTGGAACTGCCTCTGAGTAGAGCCCGTTTGACCTATGGGTCCACTTCCTCTGCCGACCAGTCAGTCCTCTGAGCTCTGGGCCCTCAGGGGTCCCCCACCCCCACCCTGCCCTCAGCTTCTTCCTCATTGGCTGGAAACTGCAGCTCCAGACCTGCACAAGTATGGCAGCTATTCAGTCCTCCTCACAAGGCCTACAGAGAACTCAGAGGTTGCTGCGCCCAGCTGTTGTGTTTACCTCATTTCATTTAGTCTTCACTATAGCCCAGTGCCACAGATGTTACCCTGTTTTACAGACTCAAAAACTGGCACAGACAGGGTTCTTGTCCGAAGTCCAACCCAGGTCTGTGTGCTCCCATATTGGGGATGAGGAGAGGAGAGAGCTGGAAAGAGAGAGAGAAAGGTGCAGGTTGAGAGAAAACAGAACAGGGAGGTTAAGGAAGATCAAGGACAGGTCGTATTTAGGGGTATTTGCACACATTCTCCCTCCTCAGTCCCTTCATTCCTTCATTTTCAAAGAATCCAGTTTAGACCAGTCGCTACCCTAGAGGAGTCAGAGGCAAATGAAGTCCTTGATGTGGTTACGTAGCTTCTTGACTGCTCTCCAGGCATTACAGGGTGCCAGGCTACAGAGCATCCTCACAGCCAGAATCGGACCCCTGTGGTGTGGGAGGAAGGTTTGAGGTAAGAGGAACGAGAGACTTCTGAGACAAACTGCCACCTGCTATCATTATTTTCCCTAGAGTCAGCCCCTGAGGAACTTACTTTGTCATTTACCCTTCCTTTCAGGAAAATGGACTTCTTAAAAAGAAGCAGCCAGAGAGGTGGCAAAGAGTAGTGGGGGTGCATTCGGCCCTAGCGGAGCCTGCCTTATATTGGGCACCTTGGCCAGAGCTGGGGGCATTGGCAAGCTCGGGGTTGCCAGGAGGGGGGCAGAGGCATTCTCAGGACCGGACACCTGGACTGTCTTCTTAGAAGCCCCCCTTTGTACTGGGTCGGCTCCCATCCCCACAAGGACCCAAGCCCTATGCTACTGCCTGGTGCCTATGAGGACAAGGGACCCCTTAAGAACTCACTCCATCCTGATGACCAAGTTCTGGGCCCTGGGATGGGGTTGGCAATCGTTAACTTCTCTCACCAGCTGAGGGCGATGAATAAAGGGAAGAAGAGCCGGAAGGACCTGGCCTTCCAGGTCTGGGCTGACTCCACTTCCAGGCTCCAATTCTGGTCTATTCTTCATCCTGTCTGAAGCTACCATTCAGAAACCACCTCACCTTAAAATCTGAGGCTGTTTCTCCTCCTCTTTCTTCTCCCACCTCCTCCCTTCAGGAGGGTCCCACCACACAGACGAAGGGTAGAAATGGAGCTGCTGATCTGCCCTTCTGGGTGAACACAGAACCTTCACCATTCCCAGGCCCCAGGCCCCCTCCCAGGGTGGATCCAGTGTGTTTCTTATTGAACCAGCCCCTGCCTGGCTTCAAGCAAGAGGAAAGGCATTCTTCCTCTTCCTAAAGGAAAATGCTAATAATTAACAATAGCTACTCCAAAATAAGAGCACCTATGCCAGATGCATTGGCAAGTACTTTGTGTGCATCATCCTCTTCAGTCCAACAACAACCCAGCAAGGTAAGTGAAGTTATTTCCATTTTACAGATGAGGGAATTAAGCCTAAGCAACTTGCCCAAAGAGATACTAAAACCCAGCTCCGTCTCACGTTTGCTCCTCTGTAAGTGAACATCCATCATAAGTTAGTTATCCAGGTCACTGCATTTGCTGATAAACGCTGTATTCACTTTCTCTGATTTGCATGCCTGTCTCCCGTTCTCCTTCCCAACACTCCACAAGTGATTCTGTCCACAGACCTCTCCAGCTATTATAAAATTCCTCAGATTTGCCACCCAGAAAATCAACTTTCCAGTAGTTCTGGACCCAGACCATGAGTATACTAGACTTTCAGTGTGGGTCCTCTGAGAAGCAGATGCCAAGGCTGAATTAGACATGCAAGAGATTTATAGGAGAAACAGCTGTGAAGGATAAAGGGCAAGGGAGCAGGAGTAGGCTGGAAGAGCCTGGCACCTGTGAAAGAAGAGAGGGAAGGAAGGATTGGGTGGGAAGAGTCTCAAATTACAGTGCAGCTCCAAGAAAGTCTCAGCAAGACCAATGGAGAATCCCAGGCAGAGACTGCCTATTGGAGGAGTTCTCCCTCAGCAGCAATGGGGGGACACAAACACAGGCAGATCAAAAGTAGACTGAAAGCTGTAGCCGCAGCTAGGGGCTGCCAACCAATTACAGTTCTCAAAGCAGTTTCCTTAAAGGGAGACAGGAACCCGGTACCTCCATGGCTGCCACACAGACCCACCTTGGTTACTCTGACTTACAGGCATTGACCCCCAAAAGTTATGTTGACATACAACCTTTTCAACAACCAGAGAACATCTGTTGGCCTACCAACAGCCTCTGGATGTCTGGGGGGTCCTGAACTAAACTATTCTCCATGGCCAATCCCTGGTTTTATAGTAGCAGGGCTACTACTGCCTCTGCCTTCCTTTGGGCATGGGAAGGCTTGTGCCATCCCATGCCCAAATGCCCATGCTGTTATTTTCAGGATGTTTCCTCTGCAGTTTACCCAACTTGTTGCCGTTTTAACTTTCTTTGGTTTGTGTCACTGTCATTAACTGGGTGCATATTGATTATCACCTTTGCCAAGCTTCCGTCTCTCATAGGCTCAGATCCTTTCAGGGGAGAGCAGACTACCTAGAGGTTGAGTCTGGGTGCTAGGGGTCCAGATCTCCCAGGGGATATAGTCTAGGCTTCCTCCCAATCTGATCAACACATGTCGGAGAGGGAAGCCAGGTTTCCCTAAAGGGAACTTCCAGGGACCCACATGCCCACGTGTACCATGTCTTCTGTAGCACCCTATCTACTGAGCTTTGGCGATTGTTACTGCCCATTCTGGATCCGTCTATAGAGGAGTCTCACAGAGTTAAAGAGAATCACAGCATTAGTCCTGACTGTGCTATTGTGAGGGGACAAGGAGGACCAAGGTCAGACGAGGTCATAACCTGCCCCTCAACCCTCCAGCAGGAAAACTGTGCCAGCCTCAGCCCTTGGGTAGAGATTTGGGGGGTGAGGGACAGAAGGACATGAAGAACTTCAAGATCTTGGAAAGGAGGAGGACCCTGTTGTGTCACTCTTGCCACTGGACCAGCAGCACCCCCAGACCTGCTGGACCACCATCTCACTGATTGACGCAGATGGAGGAACCTCGATGGTTGACTTCACAGCAGCCCATGGGGCAGGCGGCCGTCAATCATTCACTGAATCATTTATCTGTCCTCTGCCCTGGAGAGACTGAGCTGCCCCTGAGACTCCTACCAGAGCCCCAAGAGCAGACTCCCAAGAGTCCAAGCACTGTGGCCAGAAGGGCCACCAGGTAGAGGAGTCCCTAGGCCCTCGGGTGTCCCCTGAGTGAAGGACCACAGGCTGTCTGGAGGAAGGCACTTGAGGCATGCCCAAGAGTAGTGTGGCTGGCTGGGCAGGGGTGGGGGGAATGAGGCAAGGCTTTGTGGTTGAGGAGCTAAGCCAAATTGGAGGTCAGCTCATCACTGGCAACTCAAGCATAACCCCCAACTCACCAATGAGAAGCTATCGTGAGCCTCTTTCACAGAAGCTGCTGGGCGCAAGGGCAGGCCAGTCTCCTGGAATGGGGATCTCCTGCCGCCTGGGTACAAGTGCCCAGTAATAAAAAGAAAGCTGTTCTGAGAGATGAAAGAGCTGGCCAAACTAAAGCAGGAAAACCAGGAGGGAAGTTAGTCCCGGTGCCACTTTTGGGGAGAAATCTCTGATTTTTGTTTGTTCAATGGGAGAGAGACTCCCCTCAGCCCAAGCACCCACATATAACGAAGTGAGTAGATGGAAGGCTGGGGAGTGGTGGGCACAGAGGAGGAATAGAACAAGAAAGGAGATTCACACTTGCCGCTCAGATGCCTGGCCCTCCCGGAGGCTTTTCCCAACTACTGATCAGTTAGCTTCCCCCTCCCCTGAAGTCCCATGGTCCCTAGTACGACACACTTCTAGGAGAGCTTTCAACCCATCAGGTTCCTTGTCTGTCCCTGCCCCATAAACTGGGAGTTTCCAAAAGGCAAGGAGCAGACCTGTTTCTACTTGTATTTGGTACATAGAAGCTGCTCACTTAAGGGTGAAAAACTGGAAGGTCTAATGGTTGGATGGATGAATACATGGATGGATGAGTGGGTGGGTGGATGGATGAATAGATGAATGAGTAGGTGTATGTGTGAGTGAGTGAGTGTATATGTATATGTGTGAATTTCCATTCACACATGGATAGCTAAATGGATAAGTGGGTGGGTAAGTGGGTGGGTGGATGGATGGACAGGTGGGTGGATTGGTAGGTGAGGGAGTACATGGGTAGATGGATGGATGGATGGATGGATAAATGGCAGCAGGGAGGAACTTCCGTGGGAAATCAGAAATCATAGTGGACATCTGGTGGTTTGCATATTGCTTCTTAAAAGAAGGAGACTGAAAGGAAGGAAAGATGATCCATGAAGGGAGAGATAGCAGAGGTTTGGCAGATGGAGAAAGTAGCCCAGGCAGGGCTGCGTCCTGGGCTTGCTGAGATACAGGAGGAAAAGCATGCCACTCAGACTGGCAGGAATACAGCCAGGTCAGAGACAGATGTCATGAAAAGTAGAACCAAGAGAGGAGCCCAGGAGTTGAGGAGTGACCATGGGAATTTCCCAAAGGGAGGATCTTCTAGCAACCAAATGACTTCCTGAAAACAGAGGTAAAAGGGGGCTATGTTCATTGGTTCATAACCTACCCAGGCTTCCTGCAGGAGGTGGGTCTCAGCCTCCAGTGGCTCTTAGGGAGTCCCTTGGGGGTATTAAGGACACAGAGTGACCCAGTTCCTATGTTCCAGTCCAGACACTGCCACAGTCTCTGATGATCTTGAGAAATTCCCTTCTCTAAGTCTTAGTTTCCTCACCTGTCACCTTCACTACCTTATGGGGGCTTGCAGACCACATGAAGAAAGGAATTTTACATGGCATAAAACTGAACAAGCAGAAAGCTGGAGAGCAACAGTGGGATGAGAGTTTAGGAGTCAGGACATCCTGAATTCAGATATTTGCTGCCTTGCTACGACATTCACTAGCGGGGCTACTCTGTGGGGTTGGGTAGCTGGTGCCTGGACACAAGCTGGGTCTCCCAAAGAAAGGAGCACCCCGTTCTCATTCTCACAAGGGTACCAGCTGCTCTCCAAGTTTTGCACCTCCATTAAGTCTGGAATTAAAAATGTCATTTCTAGCCCTAATCTCTTACCTTCCACAGTGGAGATGACTAAACCCCAAGCTCTGAACATGGTCAGTGACCTGAGTGAGCTGGGTGGGTCCAGGCCTCCCCCTCTTGGAGTGTGAGAGGAGCTCCCTCTCCGTGTTAGGAAGCACTGTCATCACCCCTTGAGGGGTCAGGCAGAGCGGAGGAGGCTCCAGCAGCCTGAGTCCTGCCCCCGCTCCACATCAGGGCCTGCCACTCACTTCTCCACAGCCATTCTGGTGGTTTCAGAAATCATCCCCACATAGAGGCCCTAGTCAAACAATCATAGTAAGGAGTTATTTATTAATTGCCTCTTGGAACCAGGCCCTGTGTGAGGAGATGTCTGTACACCATTTCTCCTATTTTTTATTTTGAGAATTGTTCAAACCTACATAAAAGTTGTAAAAATAGTACACCGAATACCCATAGACCTAGATTCACCAGTTCATGTTTTGTCACATTTATTTAATCTCTAGATGTATATTTTCTAAACCATTCCAGAATAGATTACAGACTTTGTCATGCTTTACCTCCCGAAATAGTTCTGCATATATTTTCTAAGGTAAAAAGAAAACAATTCTTATATGTAACCCAATACCATCATCAAACTTAAGACATTTTACAGTAATACAACAGTATTATGCAAGTCCACACTGAAATTTTTCTAATTTTCCAGATAACATCTTTTGACTTTTGGGTTATAAATCCAGTCAAAGATCATGTACAGTATTTACCTGTCATGACTGCTTAGTCTCCTTTCATCTAAACCAATCTCCTGCCTTTCCCTCACCCTCTTTGGTCTTTCATGCCATTGACATTTTGAAGCATTCAAATCAGTTGTTTGTAGAATGTCCCTTAATTTAGATTGGTTTCTTCATGCTTAGATTCAAGTTCGCCTGCATTCTCTTAGGGACTCTCTGAAGGATTTTACTACCCTATTTGCAGAAATGGAGGCTGAGGCTCAGAGAGGGCTGTCACACAGCTACTGAGAGGCTGCCCTGGGACTAGATGCAGATAGGTTGATTCTCAGTCTCTGCTCATCCTCCACACAGCCCAGAGAGCTGTTAAGTCTTATCAGCTGGGTTCTATGAAGGATTTGTTTATCAGCCCCCTGTGACACCTTGACCATGAATGAAGAGAAGATTTTAACAGGACCTGGCAGGAAAAAGAGACTCCAGGGGAGGGGGCACCTCCAACACACTCTGCAGTGGAGTCCCAGCCTTCATAGTCAGCCTGGCTGGAATCCCCAAAAGCTCATTTAGATTGTTTTAGAAATTTGACTTTTCTACCCCCTTCTAGAGCTCCAGGGGAAGTGATGTCACATCACACACACACACACACACACACACACACACACACACACCATGCCGTATGCAACTAAGGATGTAACAATCTTCTAGGTACTGTCATAGGTGAATTCTGTCCCGTTGCCTAGCAACCCTAGGGCATTTCAGCCCTTCCTAGCCAGAGGGTGGGTAAAAAGGGCAACCGCATGATTGGCTGGGAGTCTCTGGCTATGGAGGTCTCCTGGCCCTGCTTCCTGATGCCCAGTTGCCGAACAATCACCAAGGTCCTTGTGTTCTGGGGAGTTGCCCTCCTCATAGGGGATAAGCAGAGTCTCTTTCCTTCTGACTTGGGAGCCACACATGTGCACTAGAGAATGTGTACCTCCCAGGGAGAAGTATCTGAGAACTAAGGGGAGGATACACACCTCATTTGCCACTGAGTCTTTGCAAAGAGAAAAGGGTAAAAGGAGATTCCAGGTAAGAACCTCAGTATGCCAGGGCAGTCAAGGGGTGCCATAGACATTCAGAGACTTGCTGGCCAGGGGCTCTGTTCCTCTGTGAAAATAGAGATGAATGGTTTGTGTACCTGGGCAATTCCTTAATCATCCAAGCCTGCAGTTAATCTTGAATACGTGTGTATAACTTTAACCATTTTATTTGGGTAATGTTTAGGGCAAGGGTTCTTGTCTGGGGTCCTTGGGACCCCTTAGGGGTCTGTGGACAGAATTCAGGGGATTGGTAAACTTGGGGAAAAGTTATATCTCTGTTTGCACTAACCTCTTCTGAAATGTGTGAAGCATTTCATGAAATATTGTAAATTTATAGCTTTATAAAATAGTAAAATTGGTGACTTTTGTCCTCTATAGAAATTACAGATGCTTTATATCATTTTACAGTTGTTGATAGTTGTACAAACTATTGATTATACTAATAACTATTTAGAAAGTACAAGAGTTATTAGATCCTTAAAGTGTTCATGAAGAAGCACATACATATCAATATCACGTTTTTATTTTTTTTAATATTTTTGATAACTAAATTCCAATATAACGGGTTTCCTTTGCAATCCTAGGCAATTTGTATGCAAAATATTATTGTCAGGCTTCATCAGGCTGCCAAAGGGAGCTGTGATACCAAAAAAAAAACCCAACAAAAAACAAAAAGGTCAAGAGCCTCAGGTTGTCTATGGACAATTTTTTTAAAACTAAAACCCAAGGAAGTATTCCAGGTAGTCTTTTCATTTATGAAGGCTCAGTGTTGACACTAACCTAAACAAATTACTGTATAATATTCCTGATGGCTTGAACAACTGCCTTGTAATCCAGAACTGCCATACCATCTCAGCTTCCAAGTTTGCATTTACAAGGTTTGCAGTTCCCCCTGAATTGTTTCATTCTGATTAGAAAAGAACAGAGACAGATCAAACATGTAAATGATGACAACACAAAAAAATAGAAAGAAAGAAAGAAAGAAAGTGAAGAAGTCTGTAGAACGAAGTGCATTGACCTCAAAGAACCTGCGCTCTAGCGGTCTGCCCCATAGTCAGGTGGGCAGAATTCAGCTGCAGCAAATCCGTGTCATTTATCACATAGAATAGATTATTTTAATTTGGATTGTTTTTAGTTGTAATTTTATTTTAACTTGTAATTTCAGTTTGGTTTTCACAGCCGTATAATAAGTGTTCGCATAAGTACCTTTAGGTTCATGTTTTGCACTTACTTGAGTAACAAATCGACACCAGAGATCTGGGCATTTTCTCCTTTAATGGGATGAGAAATGCTGGGCTCTAGTACTTACTGAAAACTTCATGTTTCTTTAGCTTACTCCTCCTTTTGAGGAATGACTGAGTTAGGGTCTTAAGCTTTAGGCTCAGAAGGTTAGAATGAGTTGATTGCAAAAGCTTCCCAGATACACAATTAAATAACAAATTACTTAGTAATATCTGGAGATGTCAAGCATATGATTCCTTAACTTGTCCAAAGTCACTTTCTCACATCGTGAGGACTGAAATATATGGGTATTTTTATTCTGGTGAGTGTTTTTTACTATGTTTGACTTTCTCAAGATACAACTTTCTTGTGATGTGAGTGCTAATCACAAAGTTTGGCTGGGGGGAGTACTATCATGAAGTCAAGGGAACACTGTACGTACATTGTACATGAAATACGAGGACTGTCTGGAGAAAATCCAACCATTGTCAATATAATGAGAATGGTTACATGGCTGCATACTTTCCAGACAGCCCTTGTATTGTTTCCTTTTCTAGTGTACTCTGGAAAGCATTTAAGTCATGCTTTCTATAGGTCTATCATTAAAAATATGTATGTATCTATGTATGTATTTGATCTAGAATATATATATTCTATTTATTTTTATTTTTTTATTGTTAAATTTATTGGGCTGACATTGTTGGTAAAAAATTACATAGATTTCATGTGTACAGTTCTATAATACATCATCTATGTGTTGTAGAATATATATATTCTAGATAAGCTACATACATGCTAAGTATATACTTTTTCTTTTCTGTAGCAGGGACTGAAATTAGAAAACCTACAAACTATCAGAGGGTTCAACTTTGATTGATTAATTTTGACCCTGTTAAGGATCAGATATCAAGCCATTTATCAATGTTGGTGATTTACAATAGCACGTAGCCCTTGTTGGACTTGGAATCCCGTTCAATATGGCAAAGTCATTCCCAGAAATGCAGTCTCCACCTCTGTTTGAGAGTCCCAACTGCTCACATTGTTCCTGCACTACTGTGCGGGCTTTTCCAGTTCTGGTGACCTTGCTCTATGTTTCTAGGCTACTCACCAGCCTGCGGGGTGGTAGCCAGCCTAGGACGGTGTGTGCCCTTTCCTTGACCGGCTGTGCCCTTCCTCGGGGAAGCTTCCTCTTGGCACGACCTCCTCCCCACCCGACTGGTTTGTACTCTGCGCTGTCATGTCTTTACTTGTAAATACAGCTGCCTGTGTCGCCATGCCTGACTCCTTGAGGTCAGGATCATTTCCCTTCCATTATTCCAGCTCTTGAAGTGCCCAGAAAGCTCCGTGTTATGTTCCTTTTCTAGAAAGAACTTGGGAAATAAGCCTCCTGGGGCCTGGCTAGAGGACACTGCTTGAGGAATGTCACTCACAGCAGAATAAAAGGAGGTTCCTAGATAAGGGGCTCTTTTGTGTATGTGATTAAAAAACAAAACAAAATGCACAACATGAATTTATTCTCAACAATTTTTAAGTGTACAGTACAGTATTGTTAGCTATATGCACATGTTGTACAATAGATCTCTAGAACTTTTTCATCTTGCATGACTGAAACTATACCCATTAAACAGCTTTCCATTTCCCTTCTCCCAGTGCCTGGCAATCACCATTCTACTCTGTTTCCATGAGATGACTACTTTAGATACTTCCTATAAGTGGAATCATGCAGGACTTGTCTTCTTGTGGCTGGATTATTTACTTAGCATAATGTCCTCAAGGTTCATCTATGTGGTAGCATGTGACAGGATTTCCTTCTTTTTACAGGCTGAATAAATATTTCATTGTATGTACTGTATATACCACATTTTGTTTATCCATTCATCTGTTGATGAACATTTAGGTTGCTTTCACATTTTGGCTATCATGAAGACTGCTGCAGTGGACATGGTTGTGCAAATATCTCTTCAAGATCCTGTTTTAAATTGTTTTGAATGTATACCTGGAAGTGGGATTGCTGAACCATGTGATAGCTCTATTCTTATTTTTTAAGGAAATGGCATACTGTTTTCTTTTGCAGCTGGACCATTTTACAATCTCATCAATAGTATGCAAGGGTTCCAGTATCTCCACATCCTCAGCAACACTTGTTTTGTGTTTTTCTTTTCTTTCCCTTTTTGATAGTGGCTATTCTAATGGGTATGTGGTGGTATCTCATTGTGATTTTGATTTCTTTAATGATTAGTGATGATGAACATTTTTTCATAAGCATGTTGCTCATTTGTATATTCTTTGGAGAAATGTCTATGCAAGTCTTTTGCCCATTTTTAAATTGCAGTGTTTATTGTTGTTGAATTGTACAAGTTCTTTATATACAAGGGCTGTCCAGAAAAAATCCAGCCATTGTCAATATAACGAGAATGGTTACATGGCTGGATACTAACCTCTTATTAGATATACGCTTTGCAAATATCTTCTCCCATTCCATAAGTTGCTTTTTTACTCTGTTGATTGTTTCCTTTGCTTCACGGAGGTTTTTAAGTTTGATATAGTCCCATTTGTCTATCTTTTTATTTTGCTTTGTTGCCTATGTTTTTGGTGTCAGATCCAAGAAATCATTGACTAATCCAGTATCAGCAAGCCTTCCCACTGTGTTTTCTTCTAGTAGATATTACGCTTAGATCTGCAATCTTTGAGTTAATTGTTGTGAGTGGCATAAGATAAGGGTCCATCTTCATTCTTTTGTGAGTGTGGATATTCAGTTTTCCCAACACCATTTGTTGAAAAACTGTCCTTTTTTCACTGTGTTGAATTGGCACTCTCATTGAAAATCATTTGACTGTATACCCAAAGGTTTGTTTGGGGGCTCTTTTTTTATTCTGTTTGTCTGTATGCCAGTACCATACTGCTTTGATTGTTATAGCTTTGTACGTTTTGAAATCAGAAGGCCTTCAGCTTTGCTCTTCTTTCTCAAAACTGTTTTGGCTATTCAGGATCCTTTGAGATTTCATATGAGTTTTATAATGGCTTTTTCTATTTTTGCAAAAAATTTCATAAGTATACCAGGGGTTCTTAACCTGTGTTCCCAGAATCCCTGGGTGGCATTTGGGATGCTAAGAGTCCCCTGGAACTGTGCATGTCTGCCTTCAAGCATTTTTACCTGGTCTCTGCTCAGACACCTGAGGATTCCCAGAAGCCTGCAGATTGAGCTCTGACCACATGCTCCACAAAGGTCAAAAATGATGGCCATGGGCAGTGGGTGAATTTGTCACGATGCGAGGAGAAATCATACATAAGCATCAAATCCAAAGGAGCTCGAGGGATACACATCTAGCCTTATGATTACTTCATATTGTTGCTGCTGGATTTTTCAGTTACCACCATTGACACTTGGGGGAAAATATTGCTGTCTTAATCTGTACCTTTGAGGGCTTCATTCATTAGAAAGCAGTATTCCATCAACTGATTATCGCTGTTGTAGTCTCTTGCCCTAAGATGGAGATCTGGTTTTCTCAAAACCTGTCTTTCTTCTCTGTTTGGGTCTCTGTCAGCACCACAGGGCAGCACAAGTGTTGTTTTTAATTGTCCTTGTCTCATTGTGTTAGGTGTGGGGGTTTGGTGATGAAGTTGTTACTGTGAGTATTCCCTGGTGATACAGGCTGGGGGACAGCTTCACAGTCTGTTGAACACATTTTACTCAGCAGCTTATATTCTTAAACATAATGGGACAACAAACTTTTATAATAATTGTTAATGCAATCATTGTTAATGAGACTGCTATGGACTGAGTTTGTATCCCCTCAAAATGTATACATTGAAGCTCTAATCCCCAGCAGTATTAGGAAGTGGGGCCTTTGGGAGGCAATTAGATTTAGATGAGGTAATGAGGGTGCAGCCCCTGCCATGGGATTAGTGTCTGTATAAGGAGACCAGAGCGCTCTCTCTCTCTCTCCACCATGGAAGCACACAGTGAGAAGCCTGCTGTCTGAAAACAAGGAAGAGGGCTCTTAGCAGACACTGAATCTGCCAGCCCCTTGATCTTGGACTTCCCACCCTCCAGAACTGTGAAAAATGAAAGTCTGTTGTTTAAGCTGCCAGTTTATAGTTTTCTGTTACAGCAGCCTGAACTAAGAGACTCTAACTGATTAAAATACAAGTCAAGGGGAAGCCGGGATGGCTCAGTGGGTTAAGCGCTCACTTTGCAGCCCCAGGGACTGAGGATCGAATCCCAGCCCCGGCCCATGTGGACCCATATAATGAACTGGGGAGTGCCTCCAGTTTGGTTCTCACCAGGGTGAGACCCTGGCCCAGTTCCTGCCCTGTGCAGCCCCGAGCCCACCTGTGGAATGAAACTATGTGGAAAAACCAATGATGTACAACTATGGAGACTGTTCTGGGCCCTCCCCTTCTCTCTGTCTGTCTCTGTGTATCTCTCTCTCTTTCTCTCTCTCTGTCAAAAACAATAAAATCTTTAAAAATAAATAAATACATACATACATACATAAAATACAAGTCAAATAACAGGATCTTACACTTAATTTTTCATAATTCAAAACACTCTTTTTCTGCTAGGAGCCACCCTCTGAATTGCAAACTTTTTTTTTTTTTTTTTTTAAAGATTTGTTGTTTTTGACAGACAAATAGAGAGAAGGGGGAGGGCCCAGAGCAGTCTCCATAGGTGTGTGTTATCAGTTTTCAACATGGTTTCATTCCATACCGGTGGGTGGGGGCTGCCCAGGCTGGGAACTGGGCTGGGGGCCTCCCGCATGGGAGGCATGCCCCTTCAGCCAGGGGCCAAATGGGGGTATTGGGTGGGGGGTGAGAACCAAACTGGGGGCTTCCTGCATGGGAAACACCCCAGCTCAGCTCATGGGTCCACACGGGCTAGGGCCAGGATTCGATCATCGGTCCCCAGGGCTGCAATGCAAGTGCTCAACACACTGAGCCATCCCAGCTTCCCCTGAATTGCAAACTTGAAGTTAATGTTTCCTTGGACCAGCAAAGCAACTTTGCCCATCTTGTGTTAGCTCCCTCTTCTGCCCTCTCTATGACTAGAGTGGTTATGACTTTGTCCCTGCCAACCTCTACTTTACTCAGGAGTCTGGAGGTATTTTACTGTTCAGAGTGTGCTATCATTGGTCAGGAAAGCATACTTTGGGGCTACAGTCATTAGTGAGAGCTTGCCTCAAGCCAGGCCTGTGCTCGCATTTCTCTGGAGGGACATGAGCTACATTCAGGAGGTAACAGGCCTCGTGAAAAGTTTTGATGGTCAAATACTTTGGGAAAATCTAGAGTTACACAGAATTTAAAAGATTAGTGGGGAAGCCGGGATGGCTCAGTGGGTTGGGCGCTCACTTTGCAGCGCCGGGGACCAGGGATCGAATCCCGGCCCCGGCCCGTGCGGACCCATGTGCTGAACTGGGAGCTCCCCCAGCTCAGTTCTCTCTCTGTCTCTGTATCTCTCTCTCTCTCTCTCTCTCTCTCTGTCAAAAATAAATAAACAAATAAAATATTTTAAAAGATTAGTGCAGGACCTTTTTCCCTGATATGTTACTGTGTCTAGTAGATTTGAGTGGAAGGTGGAGACAACGGAACGTATACTATTCTTCCAAACTTATTTGACTACATAATCCCTTTTCCCACAGGTCTGGGTTCCCCTGTATCCACTTTGGGAAAGAGCAGTCTCTAGAAGGTGCAAACCAGCTCCTAAATCAGCTTTGCTATTTGAACTCTCTCCTATCAACACGTGTACTAAATGTTTCCAACTACTTCTGATTTCTAGAAATAAAAACTAGTAGGTATGATTCATGTAGACAGATGGGTGGTAAGTATCAAGTACATATGCTTATTTTATTACTCTTAGAACTATACAGATAGTATTTCATGTATACTCTTTTATATCTATATTTTGTCAAAAATTAAATTTCTCAGGGATGCTGGGATAGCTTAGCAGGTTGAGTGCTTGCCGGACAAAATGAGGTCCAGGGATCAAATCTCAGCCCCCGCCCATGCCAACCCATACGCTGAACTTCAACACAACTGTAACCACCCAAATGGCAAGATGGCAGCAAAGGTTCTCACCTTCCATAGGGGAGGCCCCCAGTTTGGTTCCTGCCCCATGCGGTCCCACATCCACCTGTGTGGAATGAAACCATGTCACAACTACTGATGTACAACTATGGAGACTGCTCTGATCATTCCCTTCGCTCTCTCTCTTCTTCTCCCAAACAATAAAATTAAATCTTTTTTAAAAATTAAATTTCTCGGGGAAGCCGGGATGGCTCAGTGGGTTAAGTGCTCACTTTGCAGTGCCGGGGACCGAGGATCGAATCCCGACCACGGCCCGTGCAGACCCATATACTGAACTGGGGGAACTCTCTCTCTCCCTCTCTCCTCTCTCGTCCTCTCTCTCTCTCTCTCTCTCTCTCTCTCTCTCTCTCTCTCTCTCTCTCTCTCTCAAAAACAATAAAGTAAATAAATCTTAAAAAAAAAAATTAAATTTCTCTTGGTTTAATATAAAGTATCATAGCTTTTATAATCCATACCATTATTTGTTGACTCTTGAAATGAAGAAATGAGCTTCCTAAAGTTTTAAATTATAATAAACAAGAATAAAAATTGTTCAGAACACATTTGTTTTTCACTTACTACTATTTTAAAGATTTATTTTATTGATTTTTGACAGAGAGAGACAGAGACAGAGAAGGTGGAAGGCCCAGAACAGTCTCCATAGTTGACATTAGTTTTCCATATAGTTTCACTCCACAGGTGGGCACAGGGCTGCGCAGGGCGGGAACTGGGCTGGGAGCCTCCCGCATAGGCCCCGACAAGAACTGAACTGGGGGCACACCCCAGTTCAGCATGTGGGTCCACATGGGCCAGAGCCAGGATTTGATCCTCGGTCCCGGGGGGCATCAAGGCAAGTGCTTAACCCACTGAGCCATCCCAGCTTTCCCCTATTTAAAATCTATTTTTTCCAAAGTATACATATAGAGATTATAAGGCTTGGAATGCCTATAAATATCACTCAGTTGAACTGTGTGCCACAGAGTAGAAAACTTCACCTTCTATCTTTGTAAGCCTATTTTTTTCTTTACAGGGTTGGAAATCAAGGAGATCTGTATTTAAATCCCCACTTCATTGTTTACCTATGACATTTGGTAAATTGATCACTTCTCAAAGCCTCAGTTTCTGGATCTGTGGAATGGGGTTAGTTTAGAGATTTAGATGGGATAACACATGTAATACTCTGTAATTGCAGTGATTCATATAAAATACTTAACAGCAACATTACTGAGTCTGTGCTTATGAAATAGCAGGCTGAATGGATGACTGTTAATTTTAAAGTCAGCTGAATGTCTTCTTGCCCTCTACCTTTTGATGGTTAATTTTATGTGTCCATTTGCCTAAGCCACAAGGTGTCCAGATATTTGGTCAAACATTATTCTGGGTGTTTGAGGATGAGATTAACAGTTGAATCGGTAGGTTGAATACAGTAGATCACTTTTCTTAATGTGGGAGGGTCTCATCCAATCAGTTGAATGCCTGAATAGGAAAAAAAAGAAAAAAAAGGCTGACACCACCCCCATCCACTAGAGTAAAGCGGAAGTACTCCTCCCTGACTACCTTGAGCTGGGACATTGGCCTTTTCCTGTCTTCAAACTTGAAACGAAACATCTGCTCTTTTTGAGTCCCCAGTCTGCTAGATTTGAACTAGAACTACTGCATCAACTCTCCTGGGTCTCCAGCTGGCCAACTGCAGATCTTAGGCCTTCTCAGCTTCCATAATTGCCTGAGCCAATTCCTGATCACACACACACACACACACACACACACACACACACACACACACACACATATCGTATTGGTCCTGCTTCTTTGAAGAACCCTAATACAACTTGGATAGATATTCTTTTTTTCACTTTTTGGCAGAGCCCGCTGAGACATTATTTTGGAAAAAACACTTGACTTGTGTTGTAATTGGGGGCCTGGGTGTGAGGCAGCCCCCTAGGCAGTAGACTCCATGCTTGGGACTGAGGCCTGGGGTCCAGCCTCAGGTGAGTCTCCTGCACCCTGCTCAGCTCCTTTCCCACAAGAGGCTTGCAATGCCAGGAGGGACTGCAGTAGCCATCTGCTTGGGCAGGATGTCAAATGACTCAGACACCAGCATGCCGTCACGAGTCTCAATCTCCTTCACAACCACGGTCTTGGAGGAGCTGGTGCGGCTAAGGGGGCCTGAGCCCCTGCCGGAGCCCAAGTTGGACCGAAATTCAGGCTGTAGTTGAGACCAGGGCTTGTGAGGCCCTCGTAGGCTGGGCTCAGCGCACCTGAGTAGCAGCTGGTGGTCTTGGTATGGATATTCACGTTTTGCATCCCAGACTCCAGCAGGCTCTCCTCGCCATCTAGCAGCCTGTGGTGGGTGGCAAATTCTACATCCGGGGCCAGCTTGTCATTCATGAGCTCCTGGTTCTCCTGCAGCTGCAGAGCCACGTCCTGCTTGGTGGTTCTCAGAGTGGCCTCCAGCTGGGTGACCTTGGCCTGAGCATCCTTGAGGGCCAGCTCCCCACGCTGCTCAGCATCAGTGATGGCAGCCTCCAGGGACGCCCTCTGGCCTTTGAGGGCCTCGATCTCAGCTTGGAGTCAGCTGATGTTCCGGTTCATCTCAGAAATCTCCGTCTTCATGAGACACAGGTCACCCCCATGCTTCCCAGCCAATGTCTGCAACTCCTCATATTTGATCTGGTACCTGGTCTCAGCCTCAGCCCAGCAGCGGTTGGCAATCTCCTCATACTGGGCCTTGACCTCAGCGATGATGCCATCCAGGTCCAGGGAGCGGTTGTTGTCCATGGACAGCACCACAGATGTGTCAGAGATCTGGGCCCGCAGCTCACGGATCTCCTCTTCATACAGAAGTCGATCTCATCGGTCAGCCCTTCCAGGCAGGACTCCAGCTCTACCTTGTTCATGTAAGCTTCATTCACATCTTTCTTGATGAGGACAAATTCATTCTCCCTCTCATCCTCATACTTATTCTTCAAGTCTTCCACCAGCCCCTGCATGTTGCCAAACTCTGCCTCCAGCCTCAGTTTCTCCTGGACCAGCCTGTCCACCTGCCACCCAAGTTTGTTGATGTAGCTCTCAAACATGTTGTCCATGTTGCTACAAGTCATCTTCTGTTGCTGCAGTAGGTTCCACTTGGTCTCCAAAATCTTGTTCTGCTGCTCCAGGCTCTGCACCTTGTTGATGCAGGACACAAACTGATTGTTGAGGGTCTTGATCCGCTCCTTCTCCTGTGTATACACAGTCTGCATGTTGGGGTCCACCTCTAGCTTCAGGGTACTCAGCAGGCTCTGGTTCACTTGGACAGCTGTAATGCTCCCCATACCCCCAGCTCCAATTGAACCCCCAGCCAGATTCATATTGGTACCTAGGCTACCCTGGTAGCCACCACCCGCTCAGGAAAAGCCCAAGGAGCTGACGCAGGAGCCAGTAGCACTCGAGTATGAGTGGCTACTGAAGGCCCAAGGGCCAGAGGTAGACACCGTGTTGGTCTTCTGGGTCACCCTTGTGGACATGGTGGAGGCTGGAGCAGAAACAAGGAGTCCGAACCAGACAGATGCAATAGGGAACTGCAAAGTGGCTTCTCAATAAACATTCTTAAAAGTTCACAATTAAGACAATTAAGATGCCTAGAAAAACATCAACCTAAGAACTAGTATGAGCCTTAAATATACAGTTACTCAGAAGACTAAGACTGAGTGAGGTTTAAAGGAGAGAAAATATAGTATGTAAAGTAAGGTGACCAGATTTTAACATTGGTAAAGTGGGACACCATTGACCGGGGGGGAGGGGGTTCTTGATTAAAAATTTGGTCTATCTCCTGCTGTTCCCTAGCTTGTCGTGCATTCTTTCCAAAAGTCAGGACTTTTTTAAAACGCCACAGGACACAGGACAAATTGTTAAAAATCGGGATTGTCCCGCCAAAAGCGGGACATCTAGTCACCTTAATGTAAAGATCATATGCTCATATAATGTAGGTATAGGACTACTATAAAACTGAGGGGGCGGCAGGAACCCGGGATGGCTCAGTGGGTTGAATGCTCATATTGCAGTCCCAGGATCCGAGGATCAAGTCCCTGCCTTGGCCCGTGCAGATCCATATGCTGAGCTGGGGTATGCTTCCCAGCACAGTAAGGTTCCAGCAGGGGCACATCCCCCATGCGGGAGGTCCCCTGCTCAGTTCCCACCCTGTGCAGCCTCGTGTCCACCTGTGGAATGAAACTACATTGAAAACTAATGATGTACAACTATGGAGACTGCTCTGGGGCTTCCCACTTCTCTCTGTCTCTCTGTCAAAAACAATTTAAAAAGTTTTTTTCAAAGAAACGAGGTGGGGAAGGGGAGAGCATATGCAAAAAAAATAATTTTAACTGTTCTCAGTAATTAGATCAACGGTGGTAGCATTCACATTATACTGAGGCTATGGTATGTGTGATATGGGATAAAGTAGATTATTAATCATGTAATCTTCCAATTTTATCCTGCCCTGTGTTCCTGAGAACCAGGCTTCTTGGACTAGAATAGATCCTGAAGTAATACAGAAAAGGTTAAGTGAAAAATCCTGTAATCCTGCATTCTTTTCACAAGTCACAGCTATCTTCCCTTGTGCCCACAGCCTTTATGTTCTTACACCCAGCATGACATAGACTCTAGTTCATTGAGATTCCCTCTTGCCTGGGACTTGCTCTTCTTTCTTCCTCCCCAATCTCCACCCCCAACAGTTGTGTGTGTAATGCACGAAAGTGCCCACCAGCTGGAAGTGTTTGGACACCTTTGACTAACCACATGTTTGATGAAATGGAGGAAGCAGATCTGGAGAAAGAAAAGCAAGAAGCTGCCCCCTAGAGAAAGGCTGCCCTGATCCCTGACAACTGTCATCCCTGGTACCACTTTATTCCTGAGATCTGGCTGCATTTCTGTCCCTGGGCTCTGTGTATCCTTTGTACTAAATTTTCCCTTTTCTGCGGAAGCTTGCTCAAGAACTTGTTCTCACTTGTCAATTTGGAAAGGGTCTAGCTAATTCTTACTAAAGTATTCCTGACTAATAAAACTCCCTAAGATTTAAAAACAGAAACAAAAAGTCCTTAGTCCTGAATTTGAATCGGAAGTGTCAGTAGGAACCCATGAGATATTTTATATTAATCTATTGATTGATCTACCAATTGCTCTATCGTCCTGGGTCTGTCCTGTGAAGAGGCCTAGCAACAATGAGCAACCCCATAGCAACGAGTATGTCCAAGATCCAGACTATAGTCTTAAATATCATTTTCTACCAAAAGAAACCTTCTTGGGCTTCTTGGAGAAGTGGCTGATTCCAGGTCTGGGGTAGGAAATGTACAAGATCAGCCTGAACATCTTATTTTATTGGGTAGCAAGGATGTGATCAAAGGCGACTGCGGTCATATCAAAAGATTCGGGAGCCAAGTTAAAAAGGTACCTACCAGTCAAAGATGGGACAATTTTAACTTCAAAAGGACAATAATTGTAACGGATTGAAACCATTGACTGTGTACAAATTTATGAGTTCATACTGCTATTTAAAAATCAGTCATCTTCAGAAAATGAGTCATTATCTTAAAAATTGATAAATAAAAGGAAAGAAGCATTTATCTTGCCTTTCTATTGAACTTTACCACTGGGTAACTGAATAGTAGATCAAGAGAAGCATTTTTTTAAATAAAGTACCCAAATTAATAAATTTAAAAAATGATAAAATATCACCATTTTGCAACCCCCAATGAATTAATGCATCTAGGTACTGAGCATTAACAGCTGTTACCATCACAAAACCTGAGATAACCAGCTGTGAATTTGTAGGAAATAGAGCACAGAGGAACATCTTGAACTTTGGCTTAGGGAGCTGAGAGAATATGGAAAGGAAAACCCTAAAAAGTGGCTGACATTTATTAGGTTCTACTACATGCAGGCATTGTCCTGGATTTTTCTTTCTTTCTCTTTCTCTCTCTCTCTCTCTCTCTCTCTCTCTCTCTTTCTCTCTCTCTCTCTTTCCTTCCATCCTTCCTTCCTTTTTTTTCTCTTTGTAGTTGAAAATGTTTTGTTTTTAGAGCAGTCACCTTTGGAATTTAACATAAGCAGTATAGTAATTAGAGAAACTGTCATACAATGCAGGTAGTTTAAAATTTTTTGGTTTGTGAAATATTTTTCATTTAAAAGTATTTTAATAATTCTAAAAATTATTTCTGGAGGTATGGAGTCCTGGCTTTGCATGTATGATCTCAATTAATCTTCATAACAACCCCATAAAACAAGTACAACTATCATGCCTAATGGACAAATAAGGATAAAGTGAGCCACAGAGAAGCTTAGTAACTCGCCCAAGGTCACACAGCTAGCAAATACATGGGCTGGAATTTAAACTGTTAACTACCTGGCTCCAGGACCTACTCCATTAAATACTAGGTTATATTGCTTCTCATAAAAAAGAAAGGTGTTTTTTTTTTTAAGAAATAAAAGTTATAATAATCGCAAGTCCTTAGATACACAGACACATACAGACTCTTAAGGCTCTAAATGTTGTTTAAGGAAATACGTGTTTTTACTAAAACCATAGTATTAAATTAGGGGTCGCAGAGTTCAGTGGAGTCCTTTTCCTAAATCACTTTGATTCTCTCTAAGTGAAGGCAGCGGCCAGGATTGATTTTTCTGAGCATATGTTCCAAAAAAAGGTGTCTTGTAACCAATGTTAAGGTCCTGGGTTGGCACAGTAGTTGTCAAGACTGATGAAAAGATGTCGGAGGCAGCCTTGTGAAAGCCAGTGCCTGGGGCTTACAGAGGACAGCCAGAGGGTGGTGCCTTTTTGACATGCCCACTATCTGACAGCCCAACTCAGGATCCCAAGAGAAGGAAGAACCCACTGCCATCTCACACAGTTCCTCTCCCTCCCCTTCCTCCCTCCCAGCCTGACCCAGCCATGAGCTAAAGCCAAATGTAGATTCTGTTTGCTTTGCATGTAGCCCGGTCCAGCCGGCCCCTTGCGGACCCCTTGCCCTCCCGCCTGGTTCTTTCCCGTGCAGGCCCAACCAGTTTTGGGGGAAGCATCATTTACCACTGAGGATGATGTAAATCTCTGAATTACCTCCTGCAGGGCCATAAGTATTTACATTTTATCTTTAACTCCTGTTCGAAGATTCCTAACTTGCAAGAGGAGTGCGTGTGCGCGTGTGCGTGCACTTGTAATATGTCACCAATCCTACCCTCCTCCCAGAGGGTCCTTGCCACTCAAATTTCACCCCAGGTGAGAGGTTGCCTTCTCCTGGTAATGAGTGGCTCTAACAGAAGACCCTGGGGTCCTCTGACCCTGTCCACTTGGTGTCCTGCCTCAGCCCATCCACCTCACTCTCCTTCTCTGAAGACGTGGGGGGAAGCCTGGCTAGCTCAGCGGTTGAACACTTGCATCGCAATCACAAGGTCCGGGTTCGGTTCCCAGCCCCAGTCCTTGCAACCCCATATGCTGAACTGCAGTGCAACTGGTAACCAGTGGGATGACTCTGTGGCAATGGTTCTCACCTCCCATGCAGGAGGCTCCTGGTTCCGTTCCTGCCTCCTTGCAGCCCCACATTCATCTGTGTGGAATGAAACCATGTCACAACTAATGATGTACAACTATGGGGACTGCTCTGGGCCCTCTCCTTTCTCTCCTCTCACCTCTCAAACAATAAAAAATCTTTTTTTTTTTTTAAATTTACTTTATTGTTTTTGACAGAGACAGAGACAGAGAGAGACAGAGAGAAGGGGAAGGGCCCAGAGCAGTCTCCATAGTTGCACATCATCAGTTTTCCACACTGTTCTGCCGTTTCACACAGGTGGGCCAGGGCTGCGCAGGGTGGGAACTGAGCTGGGGGCCTCCCACAAAGTAGGCATGCCCCCATGAGCTGGAGGCCAAACCAGGGGCCTCCCACACATGGGAAGACATCCCAGTTCAGTGTATGGGTTCACACGGGGCCGGATTCGATCCTTAGTTTCTGGGGCTGCAAAGCAAGCACTTAACCCACTGAGCCATCCCTGCTTCCCCAAAAATAAATCTTAAAAACAAACAAACATGGGAAAACTACTATTTATTAAAGTGAATTGTGGCATGCAGGAGATGTTTTGGCAGCCCTGGTGTCTTTCTTAAACCCAACAAGGAGCTCAGGCATGAGGAGAAGCAAGCACCAGATGTGTGAACATAGATAACTGTCATGGTCTAACTGTCTCTGAAAACCCTTCCTTTAATATATGCGTGGTCTATGAATAAATATGTTTCAGTGCGCCTGAAGCCTTTTCTAAGTATCCGTGTAGGGCATCTCTGCTGTCAATATGATGTGCCAACGAGATATTTGCCTTAGTGAACAATTTGAAAGTTTCAAACACTCTATATTCTCCTGACATGGATTTCAACTTTTCAGGATTCACTTCTTTGCAGGTAAAAAGGATAAAATAGAAGGAGGGGTACTTGAATGTGAAACAGATTTTGGATGTCAGAAATTAGAGTTAGGAGATTTAAAACATCACACAGATTTTTTTAATGTGCTGATTGCATAGGAAACATAGTCAATAATATTGTAATAACTATGTATGGCATCAGATGGGCACTAGACTTATCAGGAGATCATAAATTATATAAATGTCTAATCGCTATGTTGTACACCTGAACCTAATATTGTATGTCAACTATAATGGAAAAGTAAACATTATTTTTAAAATGCCAATTTCTTTTTTCTTTTTAAAGATTTATTTTTATTGTTTTTGACAGAGAGAGATACAGAGACAGAGACAGTGACAGAAAGAAGGGGAGGGCCCAGAACAGTCTCCATAGTTGCACATCATTGGTTTTTCCACATAGTTTCATTCCACAGGTGGGTGCAGGGCTGCACAGGGCAGGAAATGGGCCAGGGTCTCACCCTGGTGAGAACTGAACTGGGGGCACTCCCCAGTTCAGCAAATGGGTTCACACAGGCCAGGGCTGGGATTCGATCCTTGGTCCCCAGGGCTGCAAAGTGAGTGCTTAACCCACTGAGCCATCCCGGCTTCCCCCAATTTCTTTTTTCTTAAGATTTATTTTATTGTTTTTGACAGAGACAGACAGAGACAGAGAGAGACAGAGAGAGGGGGGTGCCCAGAGCAGTCTTCATAGTTGTACATCATCAGTTTCTGACATGGTTTCATCCACACAAGTGGGCGGGGGCCACGCAGGGCAGGAACTGGGCTGGGGGCCTCCCCCATGGGAGGCACACCCCAGTTCAGCATATAGGTCCATACTGGCCGGGGCCGGGATTCAACCCGCGGTTCCCAGGGCAGCAAGGCAAGCGCTTAACCCGCTGGGCCACCCCGGCTTTTCCCCAAAATGCTAATTTTCGTTCAGTATCAAGTGAGTATTGTTAATGTCTTCAAATGGATAAAAATGTCTTAAGTATTAGGATCAAAAATGACTGAAATAATTCTCTACCTCTGTCTTTGGGTATCAGAGTTGTGGGTGTTACTGAATGTTTCAGTCTTCAAATCCCTGGGCCCTTGTAGTTCTCCTTCATCCCTTGAATGAATGCCATGTACCTGGGTTTCCATAGAAGACCCTTCCCCTTGGTTTAAGGTTGCCTCAGTGCTGTGTGATATGTCACAGGCAGTGGTGGTGAGACCTGGGTGCTGATGCATGCTGTGAGTCAGTAACTGTGATGCACACATCCATCACTGTGATTAGTCTCTTTTCCTGCCACTTCCTGTTCCTAGTAGATCAACAGAGCTAAAAATGCACCCGTATCAGTAATTGTTTACCAAACCATCTGCACATAGATATCATACTGTTTAGGTTTACAGGTGCATACCCAAAATGAAAAACATTTGTTTTGTTGCTGCCGTGATATATGTAACATTCCCACCAGAATCAACGCTCCAAAACTTCATTAAGGGGGGTACCGACTCTATTAGCATGTGGATCCTATTGAAAAATGATGGCTCTCTCTCTCCGTGGAAATATGGTACTTGCTTCAGTGAATTCCAATGCACAGGTTTCAACATCACAATTACGTGTGCTGACAGAATGATTAGGCTTCTAGACAGAGTTGTTTATACTTACTGTCTTCATGTCCTAACTTTCTAGTTATTTCTCCATTCTAGTCCCCATCATTCCATAGAACCATCTTTCCCCAAGGTCAAGATCTAGGGACTGCTGGTTCACCAGATCCAGTGGGCTTCTTCAGGCTTCCTTCTTGACCTCCCAGACGCAGTCAACCCTGTGGACCACCCTCTCTTTCCTGAAACACCCTCCTTTCTTAGAGTTCTGGACAGCCCCCGCTACTTACTGGTGTTCCTCCTCACTCTCTGGATGCAACTTCTCTGCTTTGTGGGCTCATCTCCATTCAGTCACTGAATTTGAGGCTCATAAGATCTTCCCTGGGCCCCTTTGTCTCACTGTATGCTTTCTCCACCAGCCGTCCCTTCATGCCTAATATTTCAAGTATCATATATGTCAATGATCGCACACACAGATCTCTAGCCCAGGCTTACCCCTCTAAGTTACAGACTCTTGTATCTAACTGCTCACTATAATAACATCACTACTCGCATGTCTCAATGGGACTTCCAATTCAGCATGTCCAAAAATCATGGTTTTTTCCTCAGGATAAAAGGAAGAAAAAGAAAAAAAAGCAGACAGGATGGGAAAGACGCGGAGAAGGGAAGGGAAGGGGAGGGAAGGGAAAGGAGAGGACAGAAGGAACAAACAAGCTTTTTGTGCTCCATCCCTGTCACAATGAACATGGTACCTGGGAATCTTAATACTTTTTTCTTCCCAAGACAAGATTCTAGTCAATCACCAGTCCTGTCCCTTTTGTCTCCAAAATGCCTCTACTTTTTCTATCTCTACTCCATCTCCCTAATGCCAAAAGCGAGGTGATAGCTAATATTAGCTTGTGCCTGGACTATTCCAGGACACTCCTTTCTCTCTCCTCAACCACCATTACCCTTATTCCAACCCAACTCTGCTTACACCCTTTGGTAGCTTCCCTCTGCTCTTTAGATAAAGACCCACATCCCCAACATAGCCATCAGCACTGCATGGTCCAGTTCCTATTCTCCTCTCTGACCTTCATCTCCTAGAACACTCTCCCACCAAGAGGTCTTTCAGTTCCTCAGCTACTCCTGCTTCCCTGCCTGCCACAGGGCCTCTGCACATGCTGTTCCTTCTATCTGAAATGCTCTCCCTCCCCTGCCTCCACCCTACTTTACCTTTTTAACTCCTCTCATCCTTCAAATCTTCTCAGCTGTCACTTCCCCAGGGGAGCAGCCTCACTGACCCCCTCCATAAATCAATCAGCCTGTCCTAAGCTCTCACAGTGAGATGCACCTCATCTTTATGGTACTCCTGTCTGTGTGATAATCATTTAATTAATGGCTGTCTCCTCATTAGCCAGTGAGTTTCATGAGGATAGGGACGGTGTCTAGTCTTTCTTACCTTTGTACCCTCAACTTAGTTTTGGAGCCTTACCTGTTACAAATAATGAAAATATTGAACTGTTTAATAAAAGTGGCTTTTCAATTTTGCTGTAGAGAAGTATTTCATGCGTTTGTATTTACATTTCCTTAAGTGACCATAAATGTAAAGGTTCCCTACTCTCACCTCTTTTCTTTTGATATGTTTCAATGGTGGATGGTCTACAAAAAATGAGGGAGTGGTAGGCACCCAGAAAGTCAGAGAGCTGACAGGTAATAATGTCTTTGATGTCTCAGATCTTATTTAAACCCCAAATGTGTCAGGTCGTTATTGCGTTTATTGTTCATCGGTGCTACTGGCAATGTCCCCTGAGAGACTGCCACTTGTTTTAAGAGTTGTGAGCTATGCTACGCACACTGACCTCTCAATTCTGGACTTTTTTTTTTTTTTTTTTGAGCTTTATCATCATGTTTTCACTTCTTGACCACCTAGCTGGAGGCCAGTCAAGAGCATAAAAACATGCAGTGGTCACTAATGACAAGCCCCCAGCATACTGAAGTCCCTGGGTGAGGCCCAGCCCCCATGGGGTCAACTCCACTCACTCCTGCCCAGCTGAAGGTGCCCTGACTGGTCTCGCCTCTCCCACCTCTACCACTTGGTAGCTGCCACGTTCTCACTGCTCCAGACAACTGCTGCCGGAAAAAGAGGCCATGGCCACTACCCCAGCCCTCGTGACATTCAGCTGCAGCTGCCATCCCCTCCCATGTGAGGGAGGGGTGATGGTTCCTCTACCGGCCCCACGCCCAGCTCTCTGGGGCAATTCCTGAACAATCTGGCTTGTTAGCGGGACACCAGCCCATTCCCCTGGATGCTGTGTGCGTGTGCGCCAACCCCCTCCATCCTGCCCACGCAGCTTCTCAGAAGTTTGGGGCAACGTTTTTTCTACCTTTGTTATTTAGGAGAGTTCGTTTTGAAGTGTCCAGAACCTAATCTTGAATCCCAAAACCCCTCGGTCGTTTCCCCAGGACACACAGTAGGCCTTCATATAGGAGAGGTTCTTGCTAGCAGTTGGGTTATCCCAGACCCTGACCCCAGCATTATCCCGGCTACACCTTGCTCTCTGCAGAGATGTCTCTCCTACCCCCACCCCCAGACTGTTCCTCCATAGCTCAGCCATGACTGTCTCAGGAAAGCTCCTTTGACCCGCAGGCCGGATCAGATCTCTCTGTGGTTTGCCCCCCTCTCCTCTGTAGCTCTGACTACAGTTTGTAATTCTATATTTGATTTCTATCTACACCCCCCTGTAGAAGATAAGGTCATTGAAGGCAGCAACTTTTTTGCCCACCATGGCATCCCCAGCACCCTGCACAACACCAGGTCTGTGGTAGAAGCTCAATAAATATTTGTTGAATGAGTGAATGAACTATGATTCTTTTCATTACATGTCAATCTTTTGAGAGCCTGTCTTTGGAAAACCCATTTCTCATGATGGCAAACAAAACACTTTAGGGGGCAGTCACTAACCAGTGCACTCTGCATGTGTGAGCACCACAATATTTCTACTTGTGGGTTTGATACTCCAACCCCATATTTTATTAAAGTATTGCGTTCAGAGTGGTAAAAAACACTCTGTTACTGGCCTGCGGGTAGTTAAACCTGGCTCTGAGGAAAGGGGTCATGTTACGAAACCGCAGATAAATGAGGATACCGGTGCTTGCCGTGTGCCGATGGGGCGGAGGCTGAGAGAATGCCCCAGCTCCGGCCTGGGGACTTCTACCTCTTCCCTTTAGCTGTGTGGATTGCAGAGGGCTTGAAGGAGGGGTTGCCAGCCCCAGAACCAAGTGACAAATATTTCTAAAATGCTCACAGTTGTGGGGTGGCTGTTTGGGGGGGGTCTCAGAATGGGACTGTGTGGTTGGCTTCAAACATTTCCAGGTTTGCTCTGTGGTTAGTCATCATCACACCCTGGCTGTCTCTTGGGGGACAGTAATATATTTGACCAAAAAAAAAAGGACAACAAAACAGCTGTGATGTGGAGGCATGAGGTTGGCCTTGGAGTCAGAACCATCATCCAGTTCACTGGTTCTCAGTGAGGGTCACACATCAGAAATGAACCCTCAGTGAATGAAAGGAGGAGCCTTTGGGAAGCAGTGTGGAAAGGTGGAAAGTGTACTGGGCTTGTTGTCAAGGTAATAACCATTACCTTCCACAAAGCCTTTGCCATGGGTGAGAGCTGTGGGGAGCACTTTGCATGCATAAAAATGTTGATGAACTCTTTAGAACTGTGCTAATACAACAGCCACTAAACACATGTGGCTACTGAACACTTGGAATGTGGGTACTTTGAATTGAGATGTGCTACAAGTATAAAACATACTGGATTTTGAAGACTTAGTATGAAGAAAATGCAAAATAGCTCATTAATAACTTTTCATATGGAAGATATGTTGAAATGATCATATATTGGGTTAAATAAGATCTATTATTAAAATTAATCTCTCCTGTTTCATTTTTATTTTTAAAGTATGGCTACTAGAAAATTAAAATTACATATGTGACTCACATATTTCTATTGGACAGTACTGCTCTAGAGTACTATAAAGATGAGTGATTATTGTTATGGTAATTTCACACTGAACTATATTCCATTTTAGCACTGAGATTAGCACCTGGACAGTCTGACATAGAATGAGTTCCCATTTCTCTATAAATGTTTGAGGGTTTTTTATTGTTTTTGACAGAGACAAAAAGAAGAGGGAGGGCCCAGAGCAGTCTCCATGGTTGTACTTTGACATGGTTTCATTCCACAGTGGTGGGCGGGGGATGCGCCTGGTGGGAACTGGGCTGGAGGCCTCCTGCATGGGAAGCACACCCCGGTTCAGCATATGGGTCTGCACAGTTCAGAGCCAGGATTCGATCCTCAGTCCCTGGGGCTGCAAGGCGAGTGCTTACCCGCTGAGAAATCCTGGCTTCCCCTCTCTATAAATGTTTTAATGAAATTTTTTAAATCACAGGTTTTAATCTTTTGAATTCAGTCTTTCTGGTGTGTGTTTTATCATTTCCCAAATAAACCAGAACTTCCAAGTGGAGGGCAGTCTCTATGTCTGAGACATATGCTCAAAGTATATAGATGGCAATTGAAAACATTCTGAGTAGGGAGGGGGAATCAAATACACAGTGATGGAAAGTGAGCTGATTCTGGGTGGTGAGCACATAATGCGATGTATAGACAATGTAATGTAGAATTGTACACCTGGAAACAATGTAATTGATATCAATTAATGTCACCCCAATAAATTTAACAACAAAAAAAAACAAGGAACAAAAAAACAATAGAACAAATATTTTTTATAAAGGGGAAGCTGAGATGGCTTGGGTTAAGCACTCACTTTGCAGCCTTGGGGACCAAGGATTGAATCCCGGCCCCGGCCCAAGCGGACCCATATGCTGAACTGGGGAGTTCCCCCAGTTCAGTTCTCACCAGAGTGAGAATTGCCCAGCTCCTGCCCTGTGCAACCCCGCACCCACCTGTGGAGTGAAACTATGTGGAAAAACCAATGATGTGCAACTATGGAGACTGTTCTGGGCCCTCCCCCTTCTCTCTCTCTCTCTCTCTTTCTCTCTCTCTCTCTCTCTCTCTCTCTCTCTCTCTGTCAAAAACAATAAAAATAAATCTTAAAAAAAGAAGAAAAAAAAAGAAAACATTCTGAACCAGATTCTCATTAGGATAACTGGAGAGTAAACTGCATCTTGCAAAGCACAAGAATCACTTTTCCCATACACAGAGTAGAAATGATCCCCTTGTTTCTTCTGTTACTTATCAAATGCTACAAATCCCAATTCATACTAATATCTGAATCCTTATGATTGTTTCAAACCACAGTTTATGAAAACATATCATTTTAATGCATGCATAAATTTCATCTTGTTACTTTTTGTTGTTGTTCGAGAGGAAAGAGAGAGAGAGAGAAGTGGGGAGGGCCCAGAGCATTATTAATGCTGACATGGTTTCAATCCACACAAGTGGATGTGGGGCCTTGCAGGGAGGGGAACCAAACCGGGGCTTCCCACAAGGGAGGCAAGAACCTTCGCCACTGAGCCAGCCTGGCAGTTACCCGTTGTGCCGCAGTTCAGCATATGGGGTTTGCATGAGCTGGGACTGGGGATCGGACCCCGGATTTCGAGGCAAGCACTCAACCACTGAGCTATCCTGGCATCCCTCATCATACTATCCCTTTTGGCTTTGTGTAAGAGATGTCTGCAAATTTCTTTTAGACCTATTGATATTCAGGTCACTAAATGAGAACAGGGCTCAACACAGAACAGTCAACTAATTATAACTTCCGTAAAGACAGAGGGACCAAACTTCTATAGATGAAAGAGAGGACGAATCTACATTGCATATTGGAGTTCTATGACAGGAATCTGCAACTTATAATGAGAGGATTTTTGCTTTAGCTAGGGTAACAATACCTGCTATAACATATAAGCCCCTACAGTGCAGAGGTTTAACAGCCTCTGCACTGTTGAAGTTTATTTCTCCCTCACATGACAGTCCATTACTAATGTTCCTGATTCGTAGGTATCTGTTTTTCCTCTGGTGACTCAGGCCCAGGGGATTTCTTCCCTCACATGGCTCTGCCACCTCCTAGAGACTTGTCATCCTCTATAGCAAGCTTGTCTAACCTGCGGCTCATGGGCCGCATGTGACCCAGGATAGTTGTGAATGCAGCCCAACACAAATTCATAAACTTTCTTAAAACATTTTTTTGAGATTTTTTTTTTTTAGCTCATCACCTATTGTTCGTGTTAGTGTACTTTATGTGTGGCCCAAGGCAATTCTTCTTCTTTCAGTGTGGCCCAGGGAACTCAAAAGTTTGGACACGCTGCTCTACAGCCAATCAGCAGTGAGAACCTGGAGAAGGCACCCATATTTCTAAAGAGCCTGGCCTGAGCGTGGTATACATTGACTTCTGTTCATGTTCCATCCGTGCAAATTTAGCACATGGTCACACCTAGACATAAGGGGAGCTGGAAATACAATTCCTAGACAGGAAACCCCTTTCTAGAAATACACTAAACTATGAAAGAGGAGCATGAAGTCCGATAGATAGCAATCCATTTCTTGTGCCTTATAAGATGGTAATTACTTTCATAAGTATAAATGCAAAAATGTGTAGGTGTATTTTCAGACTTCACCATCCGTTATCCATTATCACTGCCCCTAAACATATTAAATAATACTTAAAATGTATTACATAAATTAATAAGAATAACAAAAGACTGTGTAATCACGTGTTTTATAGGGACACTACAGTATTACACCAAAGGCAATGGTCATAAAATTGTACCCCCAAGACAGAATGAGTTAGGCATAGGGGGATAACGGAAGGAATGGCAAGATGACCATTGTCCACCTCAGTTCACTCCGTGAGAGTGGCAGAAGCAGAGAGAGCAAGACAAATCAATTTGAGGGAGGCTGTGGTCTAGCCTCCTTATCACCCTTCAAGCTGGTACAAAAGAATTGGTGTCAACTGGTTTCCTTTTTTGATTTTAGTAGCAGAAGTCACATGGTTATTCACATTTGCTCTCTCCTTGTCAAAGTTTCTGGATGACTTGTCAGCTAAATACCTTCGAAAGATGGTTTAATACCTAAATTATCATATAAATATGTACAAAATTATGTAAAATATTAAAGGGTAAACATGACCAATGACCCCTCAATTTCTTTATATTCCTCACAGTGCCTAACAGTGCCTTGCCACAGCACGTATCTGCTAAATATCTATTGATTTTTGATGAATTAAGGAGGAGCCAGAATTGGTGATTGTGTCTTATCTGAGTATTCTGTTCTAAAGTATTTATTAATAGTTTCATACTATTAATTGTTGTAGACATCAATTCCCCTCAGGGGGAATTGTCTTTAGTTTCGAATCTGTTATCCAGCTGTGAATCTGGGGGTCGGTTACAGAGCTAAATTTCTTTTCTTTATATGATTGGAACATAATAAATAAAAATGTCTTAAAAATCTGAATATGGACCTTTTTCTGTTTAAGAGAGCCGTCACTTTTGATCATATGCTTATTTGTCTCTGTGCTAATGTGAGGAGGGGATTGACATTAGGCAATAAATGCCTTGTTGTAAATAGCCTTATAAAAATATAGTATAGGGAAGCTGGGATGGCTCAGTGGGTTAAGTGCTCACTTTGCAGCCCCGGGGACCGAGGATCAAATCCCGGCCCCGGCCCGTGCGGAACCATATGCTGAACTGGAGAGTTCCCCCAGTTCAGTTCCCTCTCTGTCTCTGTATCTCTCTTCTCTCTCTCTCTCTCTCTCTCTCTTTCTCTCTCTCTCTCTCTCTCTCTGTCAAAAACAATAAAAGAAAAAAAAAGAGCTTTAAAAACAAACAAACAAACAAACAAAAATATATATATATATTATGTTCTGCTGGGCACTTTGTTTTGTTTTGTTATTTGATTTTTCAACTCTGCAGCATTCATTCTTCCCTTCTCACCACAATTTTTAGAATAATTTCTTGGGATAACATTGGTTAATAACATTATATAAATTTCAGATGTACAACAGTATAGTGCAACATCAGTATATTCAATTGTGTGCTCGCTACCTGAAGCCTAGTCTCCTCTGTGACCATATAGTTGACCTCCTTTACCCTCTTTGTCCTTCCACTGTGCTCCTTCCTTTCTGGTCACCACCATTCTGTTCTCTGTAGCTATGAGTTTTTGTTTGTTGCATATTTTTTTTTTATTTTTTTATTTTTTTTATCTTTTCACATTTATAGAGAGAAATTATCTTTTTGTCTTCAGTGCATAGTTATTTCTATTTTACTTTTTGACAGATAGAGAGAGAGACAGAGACAGAGACAGTCAGAGAACCAAACTGTGGGAACTCCGCAGTTCAGCCCGTGGGTCCTGCCTGGGCCGGAGCCGGGATTCGATCCTCGGTCCTCATGGCCTCAAAGCGAGCGCTCAACCCGCTGAGCCGTCCCGGCTTTCCCCTGCATATTATTTTAAATCCCATATATGAATGAAATCATACAGTTCTTGTCCTTTTCCATCTGACTTACTCACTTAGCATAATACTCTCAAGATCCATCCATATT
>PVKE010000087.1:30040-221546 GCA_004027555.1 Craseonycteris thonglongyai | reverse complement strand
TGTGCACTATTACTACCAGTACCTCTGTGATTATTACTCTTACTGCTGCGTCACTGTGCACTATTACTACCAGTACCTCTGTGATTATTACTCTTACTGCTACGTCATTGTGCACTATTACTACCAGTACCTCTGTGATTATTACTCTTACTGCTGCGTCACTGTGCACTATTACTACCAGTACCTCTGTGATTATTACTCTTACTGCTACGTCATTGTGCACTATTACTACCAGTTTCACTATGATTATTACTCTCACTGCGGCATAATTGTGCACTATTACTACCAGCGCCATTGTGATTATTACTCTTACTGCTGTGTCATTGTGCACTATTACTACCAGTACCTCTGTGATTATTACTCTTCCTTCTGCGTGGCATCGACCGAGTATTTACAGCGCGGCTGCTTGTGTGGAGGGTCCCCATATCCTGTTAATCCCCAGCCCCAGACGAGCTGGGTGTCACTGCTCCCACTCACAGACGGGAAGTTGAGGCTGGCGTGCTTACACCATTTGCTGAAGACCTGCCCTTGTGAGTGGGTGTCCCCTCTGTGGAACCCAGATGTGGGCCCCAGGACAACCTTCCCAGGCCTGAGCTCTAAGGTATGCGGCCCACTCCATGCTATCAGCCCCGTAGGCTGCTCCCCATGTGCCACTGTTATAAGCAATACCCCGATTCATCCTGGCAGCCAAAGCGTTGCATAGGACCCACCTTATTTTCTTTAGAGACACCCTAGCTGCAGAATTGCCAAGTCAAAGGCCTTGCTCACCGTTAATATGCTGCCAAGGCACACCTCTCTCTACAAGTAGATGTGTAACCATTTGCATGCCCAGCCAGTGGTGCAGGAAGTACCAGGCCACCCCCTGCCTCCTGCCACCTCCCCTGCAATGAGCAGGCAAAGAGAGCCGATGCCCTGAAGAAAGAATGGGAAGATCAGGGTGCCTCACTAAACCAGTCTCCCAGCTTTTCAACACCAGGGACCCCGGATTTATAGCAGGTGTCAAGGACAACGTTACTGGTTGTGGGTCCGACCCCTATTAAACAAATCTGCCTTTCCAGTTGCCTCAAGTTAAAAATACAAGACATGCCGTTCGTGTCTTCTCTGCTGTCACCAAGCCTCATGCTATGACAGTGTCCCCATATAGAAATGTCAGATGAAATTCCACAGCCATCGGATGAGACCTTTCATTCCTCCCCCTGCACATTATGACTCTCATAAACATGTTATCGTCTCATGAAAGTGAGGGCAAACAGGTGACTGAAGGATCTGAGAAGTCAGCAGCAAAGATGAACAGTTCTCGGAGAAAGCCGTGAGAGGTCCCCCCATTGAAAACAATTGCGGCGTGTGAATTCACAGCACTTAAATCATTACCGGCAATTAGTCCTTGTCAGAAAGGTTGCAGCTGCCTTCAATTACAGGTAAGGTTTTTATAATTGGAACTTCGCAGTGTGTCTGATAAGTAGGACTTGGAGGAACACCCTTAGGGTGAGATGTACAATTTGAGGAAAACTTGAAGGCATTTCAGAATTCAAATATCCATTATTTTCAGTAGTGCTTTGTTAGTCACATCTGTTATAAAGCTTTTAGAAACATTTCCATAGACTTTGTCCTTCAGTTTTCTTCCCTAACAGACAAATTACTGATGATTAAAAAATTGCTTTTTAAATTACAAAAGCAGTATGTGTGCATTAGTTAAACAATTCTGAGCAGCACAGAGGATGCAAAATAAAAGTAACTTTCTCTAGACATCCCTCATCCTCTATCCCCCAAACACATTTACTTTTAATTTTCCTAAAAAGTACCACCATAACTTCATCTTGAACTATTTTTACCCTATATCTTGATCAGTCAACTTTGGACCATATGTATTAGCTCTTAATGAGGAAAGATGTGGACTGCCACGCCTTGATATGCTTTCAGCATTTCTCTTTCATATGCTGATATTGGCTGATTATGAATTTGAAATTGCATTTTGTAGCTTCAAACCTGAATATGCTTATCTAGTTCTTCATCATCAACTTTGGGTTTTCACTATTCTTTTTTTTTTTTTTCTACCCACTCACTATTCTTTTTGGAGAGTCAATATTTTATATTAATTTCAGGTGCATAGCATAGTGGTTAGGCACTTATAACATATAGATATTTATAATATATAATTTAAGAAATTATCCCCCATGACTGGTCTAGTTCCCACCTGGCACTATACGTACTAAACTTATTATCATATTATTGGCTATATTCCCTATGCTTTACTTTACATCCCTATGACAGTTTTGTAACTATCAATTTGTATTCTTAATCATTTTACTTTTTTCACCCTGCCTCCAACCCCCCTCATTTATTTGGATTTTTTTTCTTTTTCTTTTTGCTGTTCTAATTGGTGTTTTATGCCACCTTAACTTCCAAATTGCTGATTCGATCCTCTGCTTCATCTAGACTACTGTTGATTCTCTCTAAGGTACTCATTTCATTTATTGTATTCTTCATTTCTGACTGGTTCTTTTTATGCTTTCTATCTCCACATTTATGTTTCCTGTCTCTTTGTTGAAGTTCTCACTGAGATCACTGAGCGTCCTCATAACCAGAGTTCGGAACTCTGCATCTGGTAGATCGCTTGTCTCCACTTTGTTTAGATCTTTTTCCGGAGCTTGGTTCTGTTCTTTCATTTGGGACATGTTTCTTGGTCTCCCCATTTTGGCTGCCGCCCTGTGTTTGTGTCTGTGTAGTCGGTGGGGCTGCTATAGCTCAGTCTTAGTAGAGTGGCCTTATGTAGTAGGTGTCCTGTGGGCCCAGTGGCACCGTCTTCCTGGTCAGCAGAGCTGGGAGCTCCAGGTATGTCCCGTGTGGGGGCGTGTGTCCTCCCATTATAATTCAGCCTTGGTTGGCATTTGCAGGTCAGTGAGCGGGACTGACCCTCGGCTGATGGGCTGTGAGGACCCGCCGTGACTGTAAGTGGAGGAATGGTGTGGTGCAGGGCTGACCCAAGAGCAGCGCTCAGCCTCTTTTGCCCATTTTTAATCAGCTGTTTGTTTTCTTACTGTCGAGTTTTAAGTGTTCTTTGTATATTTTGGGTAATAGTATTTTTCTTCTCAGACGTGTCTTCTGAAAATATTTTTTCCGAGCCTGTGGCTTATCTTCTTGTTTTCTTGATAGTCGTTTCCCCAGAGCAGAAGCTTTTAACGTGAATGAAGCCCAGCTTATGAATGATTTCTCTCATGGATCATGCCTTTGGTGTTGTCGACATGTTAACTTTAGGTATTATCTGTTGATTCTCCATTAAAGTGAGAAAATTAGCATGTTTGTAATTCCCACCTTTCTCCCCTCTTTGTCCAGCTATGCCATTTTATTTTTATATTGTCATTATAGCATTGTATTTATATTGTACAATTCCAAGGAAATTCTTTTTAAAAAGATTAAAAATCAGCATTTATATTATTTTGATTATTTAATATTTTTTACAGCAGGACAAACTAAGGAAAAATTATTTCTATGTTATTAAACTGATGGTTTTTGAAAGATAATCTTCTAAGAGTTAAAATGCAATGTTTTTCTTTTCCTAACATCCATCTCTTGCTCATAATTAGGGCACCTGTAAGTTTGGTTTATGTTTGAACCCTGCATGGTTTGTACAGCTATCTTCCCCTCCCTCCCACACCCCAAGGGCTTCTTGTTCCCCTCTTATTAATTAAGTAATTAATTAATTTTTGTAATAATTGAACAGACACATCCATCCATCATGTCTCTTAGAACTTTCAGGTTCTTTATCACACAATATAAATAACTGGATCTGCTTCTGTCTTGAAGTCTTTATTCAGGACCCCCCTGCCTTCTCTTTTAATCGATCTATTGCTTTCTAGACTCACTGCGTAGCTGTGAACCTCAAATTTCTTTCCATTAATCTCCTCCTTAGTTAACTGTGAGTTAAAATTTTATACCACTTTTTTTTCTTCAGTTCCTTTTTCATTTTGCCAGAGTGTAACCTCTCTTTACCACAGTTTCTTCTTGTATAATTTTAGGATAAAAATAATGTTATAGGGTTGATGTAAAGATTCAAAGAGTTAGTACAGACCAAGTGCTAAGAAGAGTACCTTGCAATTATTTCTGCTCTGCAGTTTCTTTTCGTTCTCCCCCCGCCCCCTCAGAAAGAGAAGTAAAACTTTTTAAGTCCTACAACTCTCAAAATATCTGTTTTCCATCACCTCACTTGGCTGATGATTTGGAATAGATTTTTAGTTTCAAAATAACTTTTCCTTAAAATCTTGAATGTCTTGCTCCTTTTTTGTTCTCCAACATTACATTCTACTGATAAATCTGAGATCAATTCACTTCTAGTCTTTGTAGGTGATCTTTTTTCCCCTCTCTGGAGCATGTAGGTCTCTTGTTTTATCTTTGGGGTTCTGAAAGCCTAAGAGTATAGTAGGAGTTTCTTTATTTCCTGCCATTCATCCTGCTTGGTACTTGGTATGTATGCCCTTTCTTTTGGAGGTGCCAGATCTCTTGCTAGTTTAGAGAATATTCTTCTGTTTCTCTGTCTTCTCCTCACTGTTGTCTTTGTTCTCTGCTTCTGGAGGTCTCTCCAAAGATGCCAATAGAATGGAAAAAATTCTCTTCTGTTCTAATCATTATTTCTCTTTTCATCAGGATCAATTGTTCATTCATTTCTCTTTAACATTTATTGTTATTTTCTCTCTTCTCAAGGACCTGGTGATTTTTGGTTGAACCTTCCTGAATGAAGCACTGTGTTGTGAGCAAAGGTAGTTGACGTGGTTTCCTTTGAAAATGTGTTGGTCTGTAAAACAGAACCATCGTCCTCTTGACCCGGAAGGCTGCAAGCAGCCTCTGGGCCTGTGGGACATCCTGGTGACAAATGTGCTTCCTCTGAGACACTAGAGTAGATGGCCCGCATGCTTGGGACCATCCACAACTGTACTCTCCCCAAATTCTCCCAGTTTCTCTGAGTAAAACAAACAAACAAACAAAACCATCAAGTCAAATAAAGGCAATTATTTAGTTGTCTCACAATACAGATCTGTGTATGAACTGAATTCTATCTTCTTACACTGTGGAGGCGAGAAGGCAGCGAAACATCATGAGGGACTGGACGAGGGTCAGGAACAGATAGAGAATGCACACAGTGGCATGGACGTTTGCAGAGCTGAAGAGCCACCACGCTCCGCGTGTGGCGGCCGGTGGCTCGTCCGGCTTCTGGCCGTGATCGAAGCTGCCCATGGGATGGCTCCTCCGTTCATCGCCGGTGACTTCACCTGTTCTGATCCTCTTGGCGAGTTCATGTGAGCGTTGCTTCCCACCCTGTGCCCACCTCTGGGGCTTTCTTACCATGGTCCGGTCTTCCTCGGATGTCTTCAGGGTCAGCCACCACCGCGGTGCTGAGAAACCTCCATTTCTAGCCCAGCTCTTTCTCTGAGGTCCCATAGAAGAGGGGCCCCCAAGTTTCTCACGCTGGGAATTCCGGAGTGGAGCTCAGCATGTTTCCTGTTCTCTTCTTCCCAATTCCATATTTGCTTCGTCGCTCCCTGTCCCTCCAATTGCCCACACAGAGCCCATTCTCTCATCTCCTGTGTCTCAGGATCCCATCATCCTGTCTTCTTAGCCAGTTTGAGGGGGGCGGGTGGGGCGGGGCTTACACAACAGCTCTGGAGGCTGGAAATGCCAGACCCGAGGACCAGCGTGTTGGGTGGAGGTCTCCCTGGCTGCCTTCTCGCTGTGTCCTCACACGGCAGAGAGAGAGGTCACTGCTTTTATGTCTCTTCTTATAAGGGCATTCATGGCATCATGAGGGTAGAGCCCTCATGACCTCATTACTGCTCAGAGGCCACACCTCCTAATACCATCACTCTGGGGGGGTAGGCTGCCACCCAGGCATTCAGTCTACAGCATTGTCTTGTACCTTCTACATGCCTGTCATGTGTGTCCCCTCCTGTCTCTTGCCAGTGCCTTGGTTCCGATCCTCATCACCTTTGGTCTGCATGGCCGCATGGTTGCTTTCTCTCTACGTATGTGTGTTTCTCTTAATGCATTCCTCACATATCTACAGTGACCTTGAACTACCCTTGTGGCTCTTGCTACAAGGCCCTTTGTGTGGGACCATGTCTATTCGTCCTCGCCTCCCAAAATCGTGAACGCTCTCTCTCCCCTTCCCCAGTCTTTTACTCTCCGGCAGTAACAACAGTGACGATTAGTCTCGAGTAGGCTCTGCATAGGACAGGAGGTTTCCCCCCTGTTTTATTCCCTGAGGACCTCCAGGCCTAGAACAGTGCCTGACATACATGGGTGTTCAATAACGGGGTGTAAGCATCATCCCCACCCCCATCCGTTTGTTACCTGCTTCCTCCCCAGTTCTGGCCCCAGGCCTCCCATTGATTTTTGCCTTCTCCCCCAGCCCCCGCCAGGGCTTCTGCAGGAATGCAGACTACTGTGGGCGTCCTTCCTGGTAACAGTGGGAGAGGAAGCGCTTGCCTCGTGTGCGGCTGATTCCAGCGCCAGGGGCTGCGTCCACCGGCACCTGCGAAGCTGCTCCCCCGACAGCCGTACCTGGGGCCTCGTGGGTTGAGCTTGTTCCTGTCCGTTGCTGGCTGGGAGGCGCGTCAAGGTTTTCTAGCCCCTGGAATGAAGCACATGTGTGCCGGGTCACCACCAGCGTCCCCTAGGTCTTGGATCTCTAGCATTTCCCTCGGGGATGTGAGGTTATTTTTTATTTCCTATTTTGGTGTGTGTGTGTGTGTGTGTGTGCATGTGTGCATATTTCAGAGGCCTCCACGGAACGTCCCCCACCGCGGCGACTCTTACCTTTCACTCCAAGAAATCATTAGTTTTCTAGTCACAGTTTTCCCAGGGCGTGCTTCTCGGATGGTCTCTCGTGATGGATGTGGTGTGTGGGCTTTCTGACCTTATGTGATCCACGTGCTCTGGAAAGTCCACTTCCCTGCGCCTCTTCCTCTCTTACCCCACTGTCTACACCACAGCCCGGGCGTTCCTGCTTCTTAGTGTGGACCATGGTTTCCTTCCCAGCTACTACAAGCCATCCTAGCAGCGCATCCGATCTCGTGGGGCCGTGCCGACTTTAACACTTACAGAAGTGTGTGCCCACATGGATGAGCACCCCTATTGCACCCTGAGGCTCTGCGCGCATGTCCCAGCCCCCCCCCCCCTGTGCTCCTGGGTCCCCTTCGTGACTCTTGGCAGGGTCCAGTGGCTCCTTACTTCCCATTGCAGGCCCAGCACTCCCTCAGCTGAGTACTGCTGGGACTGAGTCTCACTGTTGGTCTGTTGGGCAGAGGGGTTCACCTACTGCTATGGGGAAGAGGCCTGGGCCGCATTTTCAGCAGGGGGTGGGTAGGCATGAACCTTCAAGTAGGAAGGGGGAGGCCCTTCTGCAGGCCCGGGGGGCCCTGGAGGTCTTGTGAGCTCTGACTCAGAAGTCCCTGTTGCAGAGAGCGGGGTCTCGCCCTTCCCACCGGACTCCATTGGCACGGCAGCTGGTCGGGGCTGAGGACCCCACCTTGTCTGCAGCTCGGCTTCCCTCGTAATGAGTCCTAACCTGACCTTCAGCTTTTCCGGCCTCACAGAGATGAGACCACACGGCCAGAAGGGCCTGTTAGGCCCTTCCCCCCTGACTTCACCGCTGTGGGAAAGGCTTCCCGGGATTGGAGCGTTCCAGGCCCCATGCTCACCCATTCCCTCTGACACACCAGCGTCTCTTTACACGGGGTTTCTTGTTGACATAGTGGATGGAATAATACTTTTACATTGATCTAAGGAGCGTTAATTAGCATCTACAAAGTGGATTGAAAATGCAAAGCTGAAGTGCAGCAAATGTGAGCTTAGACTGAACTATTACTGTTTTGGCAATTTCTAGAATGTTGGCCTCGCAAGACACCATCAGGATGAAATGTTATCAGCTGCATGTATTTCCTCATCTTAAAAAAAAATCTCATTAAGGAAAACTCACAGCTATGAGTGGTCCTTTACACAGGAAGTCCCATGGAAGCCTGTGGGCCTGGTCACTGTCTTTTTCTCAATGCAAAAGCCGAAGCCTAGAGCAATTAGTTTTTCGTTTATTGAATCTTTTATATTCACAGCGTTGAATTCCCACACCCAGGCCCTGTGCTCTTTTGAGTACTGGGCACCGTGTTTCTAAATTCTATGTCTCACTGCTGCTTTGGAATTCTGCTGCTTGTCCCCACCCCCACTTATGAGAAGTGCTCGTGAGAAGAGATTTTCCATCTTCCCTGGTTTGCATGCACCGTCTCGTGGGCTGTTCTCCGCTGGTCCTAGGCTGCCCCTTCTGTGTTTGGATGACTGTAGTACAGAGATGGTTTACTCAAGTCTCCCCCTGGCAGGAACCTGCTTTTTGCAATCAATTCTTTCCAGCCAGATATAGTTCTTTAATAATAAAAGGAATGTGTGCAGAGCCTCCCCTGGGAGCAGCCGCCGGGCCCCACAACTTGTCATGACAAAGGACGACCAGAAGCACTCACTCCGCTTCACTTCCACCAGCTCCCCGCGATTTCTCTGTAGCGATGCTGCTTTCATGAAGTGCGGCCGTTCTAGGAAACAGACCACCTTGTGTGAGTGTTCTCGAGAAAGGAGTGAAGTAAACCTGCCTCCCCGGATGCTTGGCCCACAGAAGGGAGAGGTGGTAGCGGCCTCATCCTGGCACCCTCTGGGTTTGGCACACTCTCAGCGTTCTGCTGAGAACTGGAGAAACCAAAGAGTGAATGACTGAAAGAATTCGATTAGAGTCTGTAAATGAAAAGAAGGGAGGCTCATAGGTGTGCAATAAATATCGCGTGCAATAAATATCGTGTGCAATAAATATCGTGTGCAGGTAGTCTGTAGTCAGAGCATGCATGGGCCTGGCTTCCTCCCCGGCACCTTCCGTATTTGGTTAGAATTTCAATCTCATTTGCATTCCCCGTCTTCCCTCCCACACTCTTCTCCTTCGGACCTGGGGGGAGGGGCCGAGACCCTGCATTTCTAACGAGAGACGGCAGGTGACGGCCAAGCTGCTGGCTCATGGCTCACGCTTCCAGTCGCAGGCCGCCCTGGCCCTTGGAGGCAGCGCCTTTTATCCCATCGGCACGGGGCCAGAGGCGCGAGGCACACCTGGGCCGTGTTAGCGTGGGAACAGGTGCTCACGGAAGGATGCTGTTTCATTTCCTGGTGCTGCTCTAACAGCACACAGAGCAGGTGGCTTAGAGCGGCACGGACGTAAGAGAAAACATCCTGAGTCAGGGGAAAGGGGCCCTTGCACCAGGGTCCCCGACTCCCGGGGCCACGGATCGGTCCTGCTCAGCAGGACGGAGGTGAGTGAGCAGAGCTTCATCTGCATCCACAGCCGCTCCCCATCGCTGGCGTGACCGCCCGAGCTCAGCCTGCCTCGTGTCCCATCAGCAGCGGCAGTAGGTTCTCACAGGAGCGGCCTATTGTGAAGTGCACATGCCAGGGGCCGGCCAGTCTGCAGGGCCGTGGTGACCGGCTTTTCATAGAGGTGGCTGTTTTAAACTGCTTACATCTAGGTGGGGCTTTATACATAACCAAAGAGAATTCTCTGGATAAAATCTGGGTCACCCGACGCTGGGTGTGTGGAAGCTGCCTTGGACCTTATACTCTGTAGCCGAGTGGTCTTAGGTCAGTTATTCAAGATCCTTGAGCCTCGGCTTTCTTGTCAGGAAATGGAAATGATACCTATTGACAGGGCTCTTATGAGGATTAAATAAAACAACCTGGGCAAAGAACTGGGACGACATTAGACTCGACACATTTTAGAAAACTATAAAATTCTAGTTTTCCTCTTCGTCTGAAAAGAGGACCCATGTTCACAGATGAGTGTTCGATTCACTGCCTGGCAAAAGGTCCTTTGGTCTTTTCCTCATTTCTGTCACCCAGTTGGTAGTGTAGTTGCTGAAGGTCATGGTTTTCTTCAAGTCCCAAAGCCCCAAGGCTATGGTGGGGCGTTGGGTCCAGGCAAAGCCGTCCATTATTCCAATTTTCTTTAACTTCTGCTACCTTCCAGCGGGGAGTGACCACGTGACACAGTGCTGGCCAAAGGGACAGACAGAAGCAGAGCCTGCTTTGCGTTTCTGGAAGCTTCTGCTGGAGGCTCGACTTCCTCCTCCCCACAGATGGAACCAACGCAGATGTGAGAGGCGGGGCCCTTCTCACCAGCAGACCACGAGGGAGCGGCCATGGCCGGCTCAGAATGCGGCCACTGAACCAGAAAAATGAGTCCCTGATTTGTTTAAGCTGCTGTGGTTAGGTTTACTGTCACTTTCAGCCGGAAGTCTTCCTCTCTGATTCACCACTGACTCCCATAGGCCCGGGTGACCCCAGGACCTCGGGAGGATAGATACCAGATGAGGCCACTCTTGTGCCTGGGATGGTCAGCCCCTGTGACCTGCCGGGGCCGGGGTCCTGGCCTGTGCTTACCTTCAGCTGAGTCACCCTGCAGCCCCTTGGGGTTCAGAGGCACAGAGAGCCCAGGAGCATTCACCCAGCCTTCAGCCAGGCCTGCCCGGCCTTGTCAGCCTCACGGCAGCCACTCCTGAGACTCCCTGGGGCCTCTGCTGGGGAAATGCATCATGAAGCTCTGGTCTGGAAAATACAGGGTTCTTGCCGAGTGCACCCCGAGACGGGCCAGGGTGGGGGCTCCTTTGAGATCAGCATCCAGTGCCAAAAGACTTCCTTGTTGCACGAATTCTTAAAAAGCTACTGGGGGGGAAGCTGGGATGGCTTTAGAGGATTGAGCACTCGCCTTGCAGCCCCGGGGTCCAAGGATCGAGTCCCAGCACCGGCCTGTGTGGACCCATATGCTGAACTGGGGTGAGCTTCCCATACGGGAGGCCCCCAGCCGGATTCCTGCCCTGTGCGGCCCCCACCCACCTGTGTGCAATGAAACCGTGTGGAAAACTGATGACATACAACTATAGAGACTGCTCTGGGCCCTCCCCCTTCTCTCTGTCTCTCTCTCTGTCAAAAACAATAAAATAAATCTTAAAAAAAAACCCAAAAACCTACCGGCCTCTGTTTACAGGGTGGGTGACATGACATACAACAACTTTTGATGAAACTGGGGGAAAGGCATTGCGGAGACAGAGCTGTGATTAAACAAAGGGGTTAAGTGTCAGAGTGAGGGGTGTCGTGTGTCGACCTCCAGCCTCCTGAGATGCCGCCGTGAAGACGAGGCTGGGGTCCTCGCTGCTCTCATGCAGTGCCCTCCCTCTTTGATTCTTTGTCCCTGTCCATCTGGGGGTTCCTCTGGCCCCCTTTGCTCTGCCCACTACCGACTGTTAACAACAAGCTGTTCACTAACGTCGACAGCAGGTGAATGTGCAGCGGACATATTATTCATCTTCCCAAAGATCTTAGAAGTTTTAACTCAATGGCAGGAATAGAACTTCAGGTACCAGAATAGACTGGATTGGGCTGGGGTAGGGGGCGACGAGCATTGGCGAGTGGTGGGAGAATGACATTTTTTATCAGATGGTAAAACGCATAACCCTCTTCCAAAATCCTGGTTATATATAAGGGTGGCATATGTTTATCTAGAATAGCTCCTGATGAATCTGCTTTTTGAAAAGCCTTAGACAAAAACAGTCTTCTGTAGGTTGTGGCAACTGTGGGGATGCTAATTTTATAAGGAGCCATACATTGATTGACAGGAGGCAAAGCAGTAATGGGGTGCCTTCCAGAGTGGGGGCAGCGGCACCTGTGGGTCCGGCACAAACCACCACAGTGTGCGGACCTTCAGAGGATCCCAGGGAGAGCCCTGCTGCTCTAGAAGGGGCAGATCAAGAAGAGCCCACTCTACGGACATTCCAATTCCATCTTTATCCCTGTACTTGTCACTTAAATGCAGTCAAGATGCATGGATGATGTCATTGTGGGCGGGACTTCCATGTCCCCATCACCAGGGGAGGCCTGAGGCTTTGAATGTGATGACCACCCAGGAGAGTGTGCTGATTGACTGGAAAAAGTCATGTTGGTGGAGTTACCGGGCTGGAATGAGACAGAACCCCGGGGTCTAAGAGATAATAAGAGAAGCCGGGATGGCTCAGTGGATTAAGCACTCCCTTTGCAGCTCCGGGGATAGAGGATCGAGTCCCGGCCCCGGCCTGTGTGGACCCACATGCTGAACTGCAGTGTGGCCCTAGTTTGGTTCTCACCAGGGCGAGCTTCCCATGTAGGAGGCTCTCGGTTCAACCCTTGGCTCGAGGGGGCGCTCCTCCCATGCGGGAGGCCCCCAGCCCGGTTCCCACCCTGTGCGGCCCCCACCTACCTGTGTGGAACAAAACCATGTAGAAAAACTGATGACATACAACTATGGAGATGGCTCTGGGCCCTCCCCCTTCTCTCTGTCAAAAACAATAAAATAAACCTTTAAGAGATAAGACGCTCTTGTCCCCTCCCCCCCAGGTGGCAATGGAGGGTCAGGCTTCTGACCTGGAAACTTTGTTGCTGGATGAGTCTTTTGGGCCCCCGTGGACTCACCTGGTGAGACAGGAAGCATTTCATTTCTGGGCTGGACACTTGGCCCTGGGGCTCCACGCCTAGCTGACAATGATAGCTATGGAGCAGGGGCGATTGGGGCACGCTGTCTTGGGGTTTCTGCATGAGTCACCTTGCTGGGGAGCATGTAGACACCATTCCAAGTGTGGTTTTGAATACACTTGAATTTTCACTTCATCTGCCTTTTTAAATGGGCCCCATGTGTAGGGTTCATTTGCAAACACGTGTGGTCTTCAAGACGCCTGATTCGTGTCCCTGTCCTTGTCAGAGGTAGCCCCTCTGAAAGACATGGACGCCCTTTTGCCTCCCACACCTTCTGTTACCTGCGGCACTGAGAGCACTGACAACACACCTGGTCATTTTGCTGAAAACATCGGTGCGGAAGAATCCTTCAATGTGTGTCTTTTGTGCATGGCAAGAAGGTACAGCTTCAAACAATCAGGCGGCCTCTTCAAACCAGCAAACGCACCTTGACCTCAACTGCCTGAGTCTTCAGACAGTGTCTTTTTGGTCTGAAGTATATAGATCAACACTGTCTGCCTTCATGTTCAAAGGAACAGGCCATTGGTACCTCCAGGCCCGTGTGTGATGCGTTCCCACAGTAAGATGTGTGCGATCACACCGCAGCGGTTCACTTGGGCTGCCCCTCCCTTGTGTGTGCACATGTGTGTGCATGTGCACATAAGAGTATGCACGCGCTTGCACATGTATGTGCACGTGCTCACGCCTGCGTGCTTGTACACACATGCATGTGTGTGCATGTGCATGTGTGCGCGCACACCTGTGTGCATGTGTGTGCATGCATACTGACAGTGTCCATGCGTGTGACAGTGCATGTCTGATGTGGCAGCTCCGTGCTGGGCTAGTCCTCAGGCCTCTTGTTGGTCTGGGCTACAGATGTTTTCATCAGAAGCAGATAATGTACAAATTTTTTTTTTTTTTATAAAAATCCTGGAAGCCTGGTATGAAAAGAAAAGAGAAGCCACAGCTTTGTTTAGCAAGGTTTTGTAGTAATTAAAATAGTTTATCTGTGACAGAAAGTTGGGTGAGAGTGTGAACGTAATGACATTAAATCAGTGAGCACTTAGGGACCACCTTCCCTGGTGGGTGATAACGTGAATTAGGAAGGGGACCTGCTCCCGAGAAGCTGCAAATTGGTTAAAAAAGAGAGATCTGGACAGCTTTAGATAGAGAGTAAGTGCGCATTTACTGAGTGCCTGTTGTATGCCTGGCCCCAAAGCTCTAACTATAGCATCACAATCCATCTTCTCACACACACCTTGGCCCCCCCAGTGGGGGGAGGTCTCTCTTGTTGTCCTTGCACATGTGAGTAACCGAGGTATAGAACAGTGACAAAACTTGTCAAGGTGGACATAGCTGCTGAGCAGGAGAGCTGGAGTCCAGAGCCGGAGTCCAGAGCCAGAGTCCAGAGCCGGAGTCCAGAGCTGGAGTCCAGAGCCGGAGTCCAGAGCCGAATCCAGAGCTGAATCCAGAGCCAGAGTCCAGAGCCGAATCCAGAGCCGAATCCAGAGCCAGCGTCCAGAGCCGAATCCAGAGCCGAATCCAGAGCCGAATCCAGAGCCAGCGTCCAGAGCTGAATCCAGAGCTGAATCCAGAGCTGAATCCAGAGCCGGAGTCCAGAGCCGAATCCAGAGCCGGAGTCCAGAACCGAATCCAGAGCCAGAATCCAGAGCCGACGTGAGGGGCTGCCCCTGGGTGCTGGCCCTGGGGCACGCTGGCCCGGTGGCCTTTGCACTTGGCCTGTAGCTTGCTCATCTCTGTAGCTCGCCCAGGATGTGGTTGAGCTGCTGGGTGAGGACGACGCTGTGGGAGACGTGGCAGGCATCATGGAAACTCGGGGCCATCGCTGCCTGGGTCTCTCGGGGGCGAGGAAGCTGACTTTCTGGAGGTCTTGCCTGGACAGGGCCCAGGGAGGGGCCGGGCAGTGGGACAGCACAGACAGGCAGCACTGAGGGAGGTCATGGCGTGGGCGAGGGGCAGAGCCAGGCGCCCCCTCCCGGAACCCCCCATCCAGTTATTACACAGGCCCTCATGCTGGCAGGGTGAGGGCATTTGGAGGTGAAGCACAGCTTAGGATCAAGTTTAATCAGTGCTTGGGAAGTCAGAACCTGGTCAAGGGTAAGGACAGGTGCAGACTCTGGATGCGACATGGATCCAGCACATGGCGTCATGAAAGGTTCAAGACGGATGGGTTTCCATTACAGTGAGATTTTGGAGTCGGGAGACAGGTTCTTCGACAACAGATGTAGGTACCCGGGAGGGTGACGATGGGAAAACTGAAGTCAGAAGAAATCGGGTCCCGCTGACCGTGCGCTTCAGGCACGTGAACACGCTGAACGCTGCACACAAGCGGCCGCGATGGGCCCTTTCCTTGTGCAGCCGCGCACCGTGCGCGTTCGCGGGCCAGCCACTTCGAGCTGTGCTGCGAGGACCCGAGGGAAGCCCGCCTGGACAGCACCCGCGTTCCGTTCTGGGGGGCGTGGATGTCCCCTTTCCAGAAGGGTAACCCACGGTGAAGCGCAGGGAGCAGCCCGTGAGAAGCGCTGTTGCCATGGAGGTGGTCGCTGTGACCTGAAGGTGACGTGTGGCCCAGGGAAGGGGCCCGTGAACCCAGCCCTGGGTGGTGTCAGGTTGCCTGAGCAACTGCAGATGTGGAAGCTCACTGTGCACTCAGCTGGGGGACTTTCCAGTCCAGGGGCAGGAGGGCCCCTTGGCAACTGCCCGGTGACGTGACACTTAGAAACGAGGTCCGTCCTCCACTGGCTGAGAAATGGATGCTGGAGGGGGCTGGCGTGCAAATATGCGGCAGCCCCGATTTATGACGTAATTTCTGGCAGCTCTCACGAAGAGGTGGGACACAGAATCATTCACTCACTCACTCATTCATTCATTCATTCATTCGAGGAAGCACTATTGAGAGTTTGATTTGTGTCTGAATCCTGGCAACAGGCTCACGATCCGCAGTAACATGGGCGTGGGTCTTGTTCAGCTGTGGAGAAAGACAGGGAGACACACGCGGGCATGGCCTGCAGTAGGGTGGGCGTGCCCCGTGTGCGGGCGTGCCCCGTGTGCCGGCACGTGGCAGGCTCACTGGGGCTGGAGGTAGAATGGGAGCCCCAGGGCCCCCGGGTCCCCACGAGGAGCTGTGATGGGAGCTGAGGCTGGCACAGTGGGTCTGAGACAGCCTCCGGCCCAGGGGATGTACTGGCATTTGGCTCAACCTCTTGCCTTGCTCGGATTTGCTGTTGTGCGTGGACCCAGTGCCTTAGAACTTGGATCCAATTATTCTAAGTTCCAGTCTCAGGTCCCCACTTAGATTCACATCTCCTGCAGGGCCCAGAGCAGGGGACCGGGTACAAAGAAAGAGTTCAGTGGTCAGAACAATGGAACCGTGTGGGGGTTCACTTTCAAATACCGAAAGCGGCCCCGCCCACTCCTGGGGACCAGTACCGAGTGCTGTGACATTCCGTTGTGAGACCCTTTTCATTTCTGGCGGAATGAGCTGACACTCGTTTGTGGCGATTAGGGAACAGCCAGTCCCAGTCGTGCAACAGAGATGGAACAAAAAATGGAAACGTTGCCTTTTCAGAGTCTTTAGGAAGCTGAGATGCTGAGCGTTCAACAACGACTTGTTTCCTGTAACGATGATTTGTGAGTGAGCGCTCCGGATATGTTGACACAATGTATTCTCTGCTGAGTTCTGACACGGCCCCCCAAATACTGCTTATACCTTCGAAGTGCTGTTGTGGAAAGAGAAAAGGGTGCTGGGAAAGTTACCCTTGTGCCCGGCACCAGTGATCTCAAATCAGTGAATTCCGAGTTGAAGACGTGTCCCCGAGTTTACGTGAGCAGGTTTGGCTCTGTCACAGGTGAATGGGGCTTGGGGAGGGGCACAGGTGGAGGAGGCCTTTCCGAGGGTCCAGAGGCTTTATGGGGACAGTCAGTGGAGGACGATGTTCTGGAACGTTCTCTCGCCTTGGCGAGGCGCACACGCAGAACACGCGTGTTGAGGCCGGCGTGCCTGTGCAGTTCGGGGTGGTCAGGGCGGCTCCAGCTGAGGAGAAGCAGGGCCATTGCCTCGTCTCACGGGGGTGGCAGACTTGCCCGAGAGCAGCAGGTCCGCTGAGCCCAGAGGGCTGGCGGCGGGTGTGGGCAGGCTGCTGGGCCGGGCTGGCTCGCAGCGTGGCGATGGCCTTGCTGCGGAGGAGAGAGGCAGCCCCCGCCCCCCACATCCGCATGACGCCTTCCTCATGAACCCACCCTCGCTGCTGCAGCCCCCCTCGCCGCTGCAGCCCCCTGGGGCTTTGCAGGAGCAGAGAACGTATCGCGGATTCTTTCCAGCAGTTGTTTGCGTTCTTGTCGTGAGGTTCCGGAGAGCAAAAGGGACGCCGTACGTACCTGTGTGCCTTGCATGTGGGAAATGCTTCATACATGGCCGAATCCGTAGGTGCTCAATAAACGGATTTGAATCAAGGACAGAAGGCCCCGTATCCTTGCAGACTATTCGCCTGTGGATCTCTGTTTCCCGTCTCTCTATTCCCAGGGCTCTTCTTGCTTCCACCTTCGTGCTTTCACCACCGGACGTGTGTTAGGATGAGCTGTGTCTTGGTGTGTCTGGGACGCCCCTAACTCCGAGTCCTGGAGCCTGGGCTCTTCCTCTCTAAGTGCCTAGTGCAAGGCAGCAAGGTGGGGTGCATGCCAGCCCCCACCCCGGAAGCCCCTCTCCAATCTCCCCTTGGGCCAGTCAGCCACACCCTGTCACCCTGCCCTTGTAGGGGAGCAGGTAGCCCAGCCTTGCTTCACGACCCCTGTGATCAGACCCAGGCTCACACATGATGTTACGACGACATGGGTGTCAGCTTTGATTAAAGCTGGACACTGCAGCTGAGACCGGAGCTGGCTGCTAAAGGCGCAGCTGACGTCAGCCAGGGGTGGAGTGTACAAAGGTGGATGTGAGCGCCTTTGCACACTCACAGGTTGGAACCTCCTCAGCTGTTCCTCAGAGCAACACATCATGGGGGAAAGTGTGTGCTCCACAGACACAGGACACTATCCGGGGGCTCCCTGCAGCCGAGGGGAGAGAAGTGGGCTTCCTGCCAGGCCACCCCCGCCCCTTACGGAGCAGTGGGGGACGAGCGGAGGACCAGGCGAGAGGAGGGAGACAGGCGAGGAGAGACCATGCGTGTTTGTCCTCATTTCCAAGGTCAGCATTACACGCCTGCTCATTAGGGTCACGTTTTCCGTGGAAATACGCACGCCTGCTGGACGTGGTGCAACCATTTCTGTGCATGGAATTTTCACTCAATAATAAGGGGAAAAAAATGTTTTCACACAGGCGGTTTTGGCTCCAAATATGGATTTGACAAGTGTTTCCCCAAATGCCACCGGGACTGAAGTGCACAGCTGCTATGGAAATTTCAGAACTCTCGAAAGAACCCCAAATGCATTTACAGAATTCGCTAAAGTACAGGTTTCGATTGTGCCCTCTTTTGTTGCTAACAGCAGCAGAGTACGACCGCTGGGGAGGCTGCAGGGATGGCGTGTGAGGGCCCGAGCCATGTGTGGAGCTGGCTTTCTGCACTTTTATTCAGCATCACGGCGAGTGAGGTACCAGCAGTCCCTGCTTGGCTAGTTTCACATCCTATTCACCATCAGTTTTACTTCCCGGGCTTGAGACGGTGGTGTTTGTGCTGTCAGGACAGAAGCCTGACCTTGAATGTGAAACGCATGTATCGTTGGAACTTTTCGTTGAGGTCTCGCTTCTTGTCTGGGCTTGTGGCCGGTGTCAAAGGCCCTTCCCCTGCGTCTTCTGGCACTTCTGGTTGGCTTGATACAGTTTTGATCAAGTGCGCCATTGAAATCAAAGAAAGGTGGCATCTTCGACTCCAAGGGACAGTGTCATCCACTCAGCCAAGTGACGCCGGTCACCACAGGGCTGGGTGCAATGGATTGGCTCAGAGAAGAAAAGAATGATGTGATTCCCTCCTATGACCATGATGGGGACTTCCAAGGGGCCTTGAAATTCTGCAGAAATGACTCAGCTGTCTGATGGTTATATTTTTGAAGTCTTTTTTTTTTTTTTTTTCACTTGGGCTTGATATTGGTTTTTCTCTCAGTTGCTTCTAGTTCATCTTATTGTCTTTCAAGATATAAAATGGCCCTGCTCAATTTTAAATTAATTTACATGCTGCGGATTTTTTTTTTTCCCCCCCAAAGGTGACTTTCTCTGATGATGTCATTCATCAGGGAAAGAGCCTCCTGGCTTGTAGAATCCATTCTGGAATGAATTGGAAATCCAGTTTGCATACATTTAGAAGCCGATATAGACAGCTCCCCAGATAGTCCCATGGGGTGGTTGGCATGGTTTCCTGAAGGCATCGTTGTCAGGATAAAAGGAGAGGTCTGATTTGCTTTATAGCCTGAGTATGTGCACCCATCACAGGTAGGTAGGTAGTAGCATTGAATGGTAGACTAAGAAGAGCTTTGCATGATGTGCTTTTGCTGATTTTCAGTGTTACAACTTTAGATCTTAGATTCAGTTTCACTTTTCCCTAAATCGCCTGGTTTGGCATCAGCCCGAGGGTCTTTATTTCAGACAACGTCCGAAATCAGATTCAACTTACCTGTTGAATAAAGCAGGGCTTGGAACCTTGTCTTTGGTGACGTTGGGAGGCCGCATTATCTGCAGCTCATAGACCACGTTCGCCTCTTGAGGCCCTGAGGACTGCTTTCAGTGGACAGGAACTCTGGCGGTGGGCTCGATGATTTGGGACACAACGTCCTACGAGCAGCCTGCTCACCTTCATGGAAAAGACAGTGGCGATCAGCGGGAGGCAGCTGAGTCCCTGGAGGCAGGGTGTGTGATGGCAGAGGTGAGTGGTGGCATGAAGCTGGCTGAGGGAAGCTCTAGAATGTGTCCAGATGGGCAGCCAGGAGCCTCTGGCCCGGCTGGGTCTGTGCCTGTGCCTGGGGACAGGGACAGGGACAGGGACAGGGAGCAGGCTGGCTTGTCAGGGCCCGTGGGATGGGGGAGTGTGGGGTAGGCAGGGCCCGGGAGGGCTCCAGTTTGCTCAGAGGCCCTCTTGAGACAGTGGGCTGTGTGGGGAACGGGGTGGGATAAAGCACGCAGGCCAGCCCACAGGCCCACTCCAGATACTGGGGCCCCTTACAGCAAAGACGTTGGCTGTAATGCACCAGCCCTAAGCAAAGACCATCTTTTGGGGAGCCCCCAGGGGAGAAGGCACTTACCCCTCTTCCCTGGTCATAGCAGGGAGGGGAGAGGAGGGGGTGGGATACTCAGAAAAGAAAGGGAAAGTGAGAGGAAGCCTCAAACCAGCACAGTCAGACAGCAGGAACAATGGGCAGTGAGGGCCCTGGAGGCTTCCGGGTTTCTGTCGTGGGAGTTCTGCTTCTCCTTCTCCCAGGCCCAGGTCCCCAGGTCCCCGGTGGAGCCAGGCTGTTAAGGAGAATGCGGCCCTCTGCGGTGGAGTAGCTCTTACACTTGTAGGTGGTTTTGTTGGAAAGACGCCTAGGCCGTTTCTTTGTGAACTGTTGGGGCTGTACTACTTTCTCTCTCGATTGCTCCCCAAGGTTTTCTTGTCTCCTCTCTGTTCCCATCCCTGGGCATGCTGGGTATGGGGTGAAGGTGAGTCCCTGAGGTTGGGTTGCTTCCAAAGTGACAGGGTTGGTCTCAGTGGGAAATGCAGACGCCCAATGTCAAGTCAGCTGTCACTTCTCTGCCTCTTGTCCGGGAAGTGAGGACTGAGCCAAAGGGTGGAGCAGAATATGATGGAACGGGAGGCTGAGGTCTGGTCGCCAAACAGGGGCCGTGGAGTAGACACCTTGTATGTCTGTCCCCATCCCCACCCCCGTCCTGTGACTTTGCTACTAGCTGACTCCAAATGGGAGCTGCCTACTTCAGAAGATGCTGACTACTGTCAAGGGCCCTACAGGCGACAGCGCCACTCACCTCCTGCACAGGTGACGAGGGACCCCGGGACCTGTTGGGGTGAAAGGCTCTGGGTGAGATCATGACTCACAGGTGCCTGCTGGCCCGTGACCGGGCACCTGGGTGGGCAGGCCAGAGGAGAGGGGATGGGCTTGACTGGATTCAAGCTTCCTCTAAATCGGCCTGGAAAACAGTGAAAGCAGCCGGTGTGAGTCGCAGCCAGCGGGGAAGCTTGTGGTTGAAGTGAGTCTGCAGGAGTGAAAGAGAGACCCTCTCTCACCTCTGTCCCCTGCTGCAGCTTCAGGGGTGCAGCCCTCACCACCTGGAGCAGGGGCCTGGCCGGGCCACGTCTGCAGTGGGCATGTTGCCGAAGGTTTGTTTCAGTACAATTTCTGCCCTAAATAAGTCCTCTCGGGGCTCGGAACTTCTCGTTTCACTCTGCACCCCGGGGCTTGGCGACACCCCCTCCTTCAGCCGAGGTGCCTCCTTCCACCACCTCGCCTCTGTCTGCAGCTGGGGGACCAGTGAGAGGCTCCTGGTTGGAGAACACTTTCCCCAGAAACTAAGGTGACAAGTCTGTCGTGTGGTGGGTGGCCCGGCTGGTCCATGATAGCATGGAGTCACTGGACCCAGAGACAAGGACATTTGTGACTTTGCCTGCGCAATCTGTCACGTCTCCTCCTATTTTTTCCACGGGGCATTATTAAGGTGACCAGACATCCCGCTTTTGGCGGGACAGTCCCAATTTTTAACAATTTGTGCCGCGTCCCGCGGCGTTTTAAAAAAGTCCCGATGTTTGGAAAGAATGCACGACAAGCTAGGGAACGGCGGGAGATAGACCCGATTTTTAATCAAGGACCCCCTCCCCCCCGGTCAATGGTGTCCCGCTTCACCCATGTTAACATCTGGTCACCTTAGCGCATTATGGTCTAGAGCAAGCTTGTCCAACCTGTGCGGCCCGGGATGGCTTTGAAGGCGGCCCAACACAATCTGTAAACTTCCTTAAAACGTGATGCCATTTTTTGGCGATGTTTTTAAAGCTCATCAGCTATTGTGAGTGTTAGTGTAGGCTAAGTGTGGCCCAAGACGATTCTTCTTCTTCCAACGTGGCCCCGGAAAGCCACAAGGTTGGACCCCTCTGGCTAAAGTAAAAGGTATCGACTAAGAAATGCGCTTTTAGAACCGTCTTTCTTTAACCACGTTCCATTTTTTAAATTAGTTCTGAACGGTACAAGTAGCATGGCGGTGTTAGGGGCACGGGACGGACCGCGGCTCTCTTCCGCCGGAGACGCCCGACGCCGCCACCTCGGAGCCAGCACGGCCGCCCCTCCCCGCCCCGTGCCTCCCATCGTTGCAGGTCGCCTTCCCCACTTCAGCTTGAATTCTACGCCTGTATGATGTCGAGTCCCTGAACCCCTCACTGATGGCGAGCGAGTAATGCCGTCCCAACCGAAGGGGCCGTGACCCACTCCGGTCCCCGAGACGCCATCTGGGCGTGAGCTGGGCAGCGCCTATCATGTTTCCATATCAGCAAAATCCAAAGTTCTGAGAAGGGACAGGAAAAACTAGATCTCACGTCACACCCACTGAGGCCACCTGCCGTGTCGGCTGGAGCTGGGGTGGTGGGCAGGGGGGTGGGCGGCAGGCTCCGGGCAGCTGTGCAGCAGAGCTGGGGTCTTGGGAGCGCGTGTCGGTGGGTTTCTACTCGTCCTCCTCCCCCTTCACAGCAGACGTGAGCCCCGACCCCTCTTCCCATCGCAGCCTCCACCTTCCGTGCGCACATAGGGCATCCAGACTGGGCAATAAGAGGAAGGGTCTTAAGCCCAGTAGCTGTGTGCGCTCTGCGGCTTGTACTGAGCTACGCAGCCCTCCCGCCCCCCACGCCCCCCTGGCTTCAGGAATTGGGGTGAAGCTTCAGATGCCATGTCTGCCTGAATCTTCTCTCTGACTACCTGAGACACTGCAGTATTTAGTAGCAGAAACATGGCCTTAAAAAAAATCATGATTTCGGTTCAGAACCTTTTGTGAGGTTCAGAATCTTGCGTGAGGTTCAGAATCTTGCGTGAGGTTCAGAAGAATCTTGCGTGAGGTTCAGAATAATATTGTGTGAGGTTCAGAATCTTGCGTGAGGTTCAGAATCTTGTGTGAGGTTAGAAGAATCTTGCGTGAGATTCAGGATAATCTTGTGTGAGGTTCAGAAGAATCTTGCATGAGGTTCAGAATAATCTCGCGTGAGGTTCAGAATCTTGCGTGAGGTTCAGAATAATCTTGCGTGAGGTTCAGAATCTTGCGTGAGGGTCAGAATCTTGCGTGAGGGTCAGAATCCTGTATGAGGTTTTACACCCATGGGGCATTTGGGGAATGTCACTTTGGATATTCTTTTGTGACCGACCTGGTGTTCTTGGGGAGAAGAGCTGCTTCCTGACATGGGAGGGTCTCAATCTGTTAACTTCTACCTCTTTCTGATCCAGGAGCCAAGGTCCCCTGCGGCGTCATGAGCTACATCAAGCCCCCGAGTACATGCTCGTAGACGAGTCGTTGGTCATGAGATTGTTGGAGAACATGGGACAAGAGGGGGCGGGAGGAGCTTGGGTTTAGGGAGGTGTTGGTTCAGCAAATTGTCATCAGGACAGGTAAGGTTGGCTGAGGTGACGAAGGGGGTGATGGGTGGACCCCAATAGGTGTAAGGAGCTGCACTCTGAATTAGACCATTAAATCCTGCCAAAGGCCTTGCGAGGCTGACGTCATAACCATGTTGCTGATGGAGAAATGGTGCTAGGAGGTGGCCAGGGAGGGGTGCGGGGAAGGGGAGGAGAGAGGAGAAAGCCCCCTGATCAGTGGGCTGGTGGACTCAGGGCTTAGCTGGCCTGCCTATTTCCAGAGCATCTGCTAAGCCCCTGCCTGGGGCCTGAGGGTTTCATGCAAGTGCTCGTGCTGGGACCTGCCGGCCTCCCGTCTCCCGAAGTCAGTCATCAGCTATGTGATGGAGCGGTGTGTGCAGCCCAGCTCTCGGCATTTCCCCCAAAGCAATGAAACGTGACCCAGGTGTGGTCCCAGGAACAGGTCCTCTAAGACCGATTCCCAATGAACAGGGAATGTCACTCGTGGGTTACGCAGAATGTATCTCACATCTTTATGTGCAGAGCGAAAGGAAGAAAGTCTGCTTGGAGTTTAATGAAGCCTCTTTGGCATGTATTTTAAGATGCCGAGTGTGTATTGCAATAAGCCTAAATTTAGAGATAGAAAATTAGAACAAAGCGGCATGCTTATTAACTCACCGCTTTGCAAGGAGCTGTTGTTGAAATTTGGGTCCGTCTCTGGGTAGCTGACACGTGTCACCGTCGCTATTGAAACCATACAATTGACATTTCCTCGAGCATCTTGCCTTTGATTAATTCTCCTATGTGCTCCATTTCAAGAGCTGCATTTCCTTCACAGCCTCTTTTTTCGTTAGTAAATACGTATTTCCAGGGTTTTCCACGTTTCCTTTCTGGAAGCACTTTGATTTTACCCGGAATCTTTCTGCGTTCTCGCATAGACCGTAATTACTGGCTGCCAATCACTCTTGTATGGAGGAACCCTGGAAGCCTTATTTTAAGGGCATTTCTCCTCGTGAAACGGACACAACAGAAAGGGCTTCGTGAGAGTCAGGTCCAGAGAGGAGCTGCCCACGCCTAAGGCGGAGGGGGCTTCCTTACCTCCGACCCCACGCGGGACGCGGCAGAAACACCCGGACACAGGGACGGCCCTTCCTGCTCCTGACTGGAGCATGAAGATGAGCCATCCTAAGTGACGTGGTACTGAATAGTGGTGACTCAACCTTCATGACCAGGAAGGTGGTACCAGTGGGTCTGTTTCCCTCTAGGCGGCCAGTTCTTAAATTCTAAAAATGGGAAAAGTGTATCAGGCACCTGAAGAGGGCAAATGGAGAGCCTAAGTCATTCATTCATTCATTCATTCATTCATTCTATTCAAACAACTTGCCTAGTTGTTACGTAGGTGACATTTAGATGAAACCAGAATTTGGATATTCGTACATCTTTAATTGCAATTTCATTGCATGGAACAGCCCATCATCAAGAGAACTGTAGCCCGCAGGGTGAGACAGCACCTGCCTTTATTCACGGGCCCTGGCTGACTTATTCCGCACCTGGAAGGCCTCCGTTTCTCAGCCCCACGTTGCTTATTATTAATGGAGTTGCAGAGAACAGTCAAATAACGACCACACCCAACATGCAAAATGGCAATTGAGTAAGCACTTAAACCACTGGGTTAAGTAACAATTTGTAGAGATGAATTTCATAGGCCCTTAGTTCTTTTGACTTTTGCAAGGGTTTGGCATCCCTGGAATAACTATGATGCCACAAAGGAGGGGAAAACTGATAGATTTTGTGTCCGAGTATCTTAGCTGCTACCAAGATGCAGCTATTGTGAGAAACAGAAGTAAAGGCGGCTGGCCTGACTTGCAAGGTCTAGTTCTTTAAAGAGCGTGGAAGCAGACTGTTCGTGTCGTGTAGGAGTGAGAAGTCAGTGCTCCCCAGGGAAGGCACGATACACAGCTGGGGGTGCAGTCTGCATCTGACCCCCCACGCTGGGGCTTATGCGTTGCAACACATTTTTGTTCGTATTTATGATGAGCCTGAATGCCCTTTGGTGTAAAAAAAAAAAAAAAGTCTAAATGAACTTCGCTAATAGGATGGCGTCCTGTCTTCCCAAACATACCCTTTTTGGGGTTGGCTAAGTTTGCACAATGAACCTCCTCCAGTCCCGCCCCCTGACTGTGGGTTTCTCTTTGACACTGTGCTAGTGACGTTCTTAACGCCTGGTAGCTGAGTTCAGTAAACAAATTTAACAACCTAGTTCAAGCCACATGGTTTTATGGCGATGGCGTAACTTCTAAGTTCCAGCAGGAGAGGTTTAGGGAAGCGGGCAAGAAAAGCTCTGCGCTTGGTCTGAGCCTAGTTATCTCGGCAGAACGTGGCTGCATGAATTCCAGCCTGCGTGGCCCCCCCGGGATGGCTGCCGCTTGCAACTCAGAGCTGCCCCAGCCCAGCGTCTCTCACATCCGAACAAAGCGCATTCAGCCTCCTACCACGTTGTAGAGTTCTGTGGGGACGGGTGTTTAATGATTTGTTTTTACTCTCCATGAACTAGAATAAGAATGGGTTCTGATGGGACACTAAGAAAGGGCACACATTTTTCCAAGAGGAGCAGATGGAGGCTATTATTATTTTGTTTTTCCTTTTTCTGAAGAAGCTGTTCACCAGGGAACAGGTGTGTCAGACCCTCTGGGCTGGGCAGCTCACAAGGTAAGGCCCCTGGGCCTTGAGGAAGGTGTCAGACTCGGCCTTTCTTCTTCTGTAAATTAGTTTAAAGAAGCCTGCTCCCCCCCCCCACTTTTTTTTTGATAGAGAGGGAGAGACAGACAGAGAGAGACAGAGAAATGGGGGAGGGCCCAGAGCCGTCTCCATAGTTGTATGTCATCAGTTTTCTATATGGGTTTGTTCCACACAGGTGAGCAGGGGCCGTGCAGGGCGGGAACTGGGCTGGGGGTTTCCTGCGTGGGAGGCACAGCCTGGCAAGACCTGAACTGGGAGGCACACCCCAGTTCAGCATGTGGGTCCGCATGGGCCAGGGCTGGGATTTGATCCTCAGTCCCTGGGGCTGCAAAGCGAGCGCTCAACTTGCTGAGCCATCCCGGCTTCCGGCCTGGCCCTGTGGTGTCACGGGGTGTGTAACTGGGTTCTGGGGTGATTCAGCCTCATCAGGTTGCAATTACGGAGCTAGCGGTGGAGGGGCCATCCGAGACCTGGCATCCCGGGTCCCAAAGGGAAGGAAGCAGGGCTGGGTTTGACAAGCCCCCAGCGCTGGCCTCCGTGAGACACAGCTCCCCGCGGGTCTCTGCAGGGGCATGCGAGAAGTTGTCCTCATTCTCATGAGGACAGTAGCTGGCGATCCCCTCCGAGGGTCAGCGGGACCCTGCCTCTCTTGATGTCTGTGTCAGCTGGGGGTCTCCAGAGCCGGAACCAGGAGGATGGGTAGCAATGGATCAGAAGACGTTCGTTAGGAGGAATCGGCTCACGCAGCCCGGGCGGCTGAGAAGTCCCGTGATAAGGAGCTGGGGACACAGGGGAGCTGGCTTTGTCATTCAGTCAGAGTCCGAAGGCCTGAGAGGCAGGAGCAGGTCACTGTCCCCGCTGGGCAGTCAGGAGAGAGGGCCAGGTTCTTCCTTGCTCTGCTGGGGCTGGCAGTGGATGGTGACAGCCCACACTCCCTGAGGAGGTGACAGCCCACTGTCACTGCCTTACGAAGTTCACAGGTTCATCTGGTGACACCCTCGTGTGACACCCAGAAGTCATGCTTAGTGAATATCTGGGCAGCCCCAGAGCCCGTTGAGGGGACACCTAAAGTTACCCATCACAAGAGGTCTCTGGGAGACTGTTCTGATTCTAGGAATGCCAGTTGTACCACGGAACAGCGGGCATTGCTCCTCAGCGGGGCCTGTAGAGGTTCAGCCCCAAGAGCTCCTGAGGACCAGAGGCCTGATGGGACTTGCCCCCACTAAGCCGGGCACATGGGGACCGAAGCAGTAAACGCTTCACAGTAACTGCTTGGGTTGGTCATTGGCCTCCTTAAGAAGACAACACGCCAAGTGGTGAAGGGACAGCCATTCTGGGGACTGTTGGCACCGCCCACTGGAGTTGTGGCCACGTGGTTGGCACTCTCCTGTGACTGAATTGCAAGGTGCTAATGTTGCCCCCTTTGTGCCCCACGGAGCTACCCACACTCTTTCTCTCCTTTTCCCATCACTCTTTAGAGACACCAGCCATTCATGTCTTAGAAGTCAGTCACCTCTCCCAAGGACCCTGGAACGTGGCCCCCATTCTCATTTGGTTGCGGCATTGAATTGGGTGAAAGCCTCCCGAGCCTCAGGCGGAGCCCCCAGGTGAGGCTCTGAGTCGAGGTCAAGTGCAGGGCTGCCTGCGGAACGCCCAGGAGGGCCCTTCCCGGCTCCTCCCTCCACTTCCTCCTTCCCCCTGTGGACTCACAACTTCCCCCAAACCTAACGGCCAAGGTGGAAACCACCGGGCCTGCGGTGGGGAGGTGCTGGGGCCCTGGGCCGGCACCGGGGGTGGGAGCCACCGTCTTCCTGTTCCGAAGGAGGGCTTTGCTGAGCACTTCTGCAAACGACCCTGGGAGCGTGCCCAGTGCCGTTCACAGCCCCGGCCCCAGCCAGCCACCCACGGACAAGGAGAACGCGCGCTGCCTTGGCCTGAACGCGCAGCAAGACCCCGGTGACAGGCACCCGGGCTTTCCAACAGGGCGTCAGCTTGGGGTCGCCGTGCGTGGAGCGTTCGAAGGGAGGGCCTCTTCTTTGGGCAAATGTAAACTTCTTACAGAGGAACTTCCAGTTGGTTCCTTCCCTTCCTTCTGGGGTTTTTCGATGGTTGCGAATACATTTCTAAAGGGCAACAAGTATGTCTTGAGCATGAGATCCATGCAAGCTCTCCGGGCGCTTCCCCGGGTGGAGGGGGACGCTGGCCTGCCTTCATGAGGCATCTAATCCCGGAGGACGCACCCGCAGGCTCCGGGAAGGGTGCCGTCACCTTAATTTCCAGGTTATAAAATGCCCCGTCTCAGGACAGAGCGCAGAGTTCCCGTGGAGTCCCCCTCCCCACATGGGGACCCCAGGAGCTGGCCTGCCAGAGTTTGGCTCTGCCTGTGACAGGCAGCGGTGGGCTGTCCTGTGAGCCACAGGCCACGGGCCACAGAGCAGGGGAAGATTTTCAAGGCAGTGGCGTGAGATTCTAAGTCGTGTTTGGCTGGGCAGCTGCCATGCTGAGAGTCTCATAGGAACCCTCGCCCTGGAGGGCATCGAATAGGAAGTCTTTTTGGATGGTTGTGGCCACAGGCGACTTTTCAAGTTGGAGGGCCCAGCGTGGGTTGGCTTTGTCTTGTCCCTTTGGGGTGGGGCCCAGGGCTCCTGGGGACAGGCCGACCTGCAGGAGGTCTATGCTGTGTCTTCCTCACCCCACCTGGACCTTGGGGGCTCAGGGACTTCACTGATGGCAGGCCTCAGGGAACCCCCAAGCCACCTTGGCACCGTCTTGGGCACTGGGAGGGGATCTCGTCCTACTGTTTGCAAAGCCTGGAAGAAAAACCCAAACCCGGGCTACCGAGCTTCACGGGCCCCTCACCCCGTGTCCAGACCTCCCGGGAACACCGCGTCCTGAACCGGGGGCGCTCTTCGCACGCCCCGCCCCCTTTCCCCAAGGCTCCCTGCAGTTCACCTCCCCACCCTCACCCCTGCTCCGTTGTTCAACGTCCTTCATGCCGGTGGATTATCTCACGGACCAGAGGCCTGGCTCCACTGACCGCGCCTGCTGACCACCCCGTGTGTGTCCCTGGGCTCCCTGGAACCTTTCAGCCTCAGTCTTCTCATCTGTAAAAGGGGAATTTGTGGGCGGAAGGAGGGAAGGAAGGAAGAAGGGAGCAAAGGAATGAGAGGTGCGGGTGACACCTGACTGAGGACTTCCGAAGTGATGAACACACCTGCTGTCCCCTCCTGTTCCAGTTGAGGCTGGCGGTCGTCTGCGGAGCAGCAACGTGTTTCTAAAAATCTCACGTCTGGCGCTGTCTCCGGTTTGTTCTGAAGAATGAATTTCCTATCCCTTTTCCAAATGAGTGTTGGGAGGCAGGTCTGGACCTTGGGTTGGACTTGGAGGGTGTGAAGTGATCAAATTCTGCATTTTCTGACAGCTCAGTTCCCGTTGACAGTCCTGCTATGACTTATTTCCCTCCACTCGCAGGCAAGGTGAGGGAGCGAGGCGGAAGGAACTCATTTTTGTCTGCCATTCTTCCACCCTTGCCCGCTGCTCTCCTGGGCTCTCGTCTCCTGTTCGGCCTCCATTCTGCTCTGTCTTTGTCAGGGTGTTTGTAACGATTAAGAGCACGTATCTGCTGCTACCCACCACATCCGCTTGGATAGATTTAGGACAGCAAATGCTGCAGGCAGCCTGACTCCTTATACTGGACAGAAACCCACGGGAGATTCTTATACTCACGTCGTTTGACTGGTTTCAGTTATTACCGAGGTATCCAACTTTGAGTTCTTGAGTTCTCCAAAGGTCTAGGTCGTTCCGGGATATGAAAGAAAGCACAGAAAACGTGCGTGAGCCGCTTAGTTCCACCTATAGTCCTTTTCATTTTATAGACAACGAGGACAGTGGGCCACCGTGAATACACACAAGGGAACAAATGCGACGTTGATCCCAACCTGGACCCTGGGTCTCTATGACACGGGTGATGGCGCTACTAAGGATTTCTTGCTTTGAGCCAGTTGCATTCTGGGAGGTCTGTACTTGCAGTCACCTGTGGGCAGGTGACTGAGACCCTGGCCACAGCCCTCCCACCTCTGGGCCCTTGCGGCAACCCCCGGGTCTGCATGACCGTGCAACCCTGGTCCTGTGGAAGCGGAAGCCCTGGTGGGAGCCCAGGGGCCGATTCCGGGGCTTCTGACTTGGGGCTCCTCACCTGGGACTCCTTTCGCCGACTTGGAGGACTGCCTGCCAGGGAACGTGCTTGGACTTGATCGGACTCAGAGGCCGGTGTTTGTTGGCAGGAGGCGTGCACTGAGGAGTCGGGACACGAGTGCTCGGACATTTACCGTCTCAGGGCTCCGTGAAAGATACGCCACTTTTCAGGTCTGGGCTCAGGGACCTGCTGTCATACCCTGTGCTCTAGGAACGCGTTGCCACCCTCGTCTCTCCTGATGATGTGCCCAGCAGGAGGCATCTGGCCAGGGCTGCCTCGCCCCTTTGCTGCCCTCCAGGCGTTGCCACCATGAGGTGAGAGCCACGTCCCATGGGCAACTCTGGGATGACCTTGGCGGCTTGAGCCAGGTCTCCGTGGAGACAGGAGAGCCCCGGCCGGGAGCACCGGAACCCTGGGGTCCCTCAAAGCCCTCATTGCAGCTGGGGAGTGGTGTCCCGTCCCTGCGAGCCTCTTCTCAGAAACACCACCCGAGAAAAAGGAGGGATGCGAGACCAGCTCTTTTCGCGTCTCCCACGCTGCCTGTCGGTATGGAAATGACGGAGGGCATCGAAAAGCGGCCCCAGAATGACAGAGGAGAAGCCATGCGAAGGACGCAGAGAGCCACAGACAGAGGACGGGCCTAGAATGACTGACACCGGTCAGATAAGCACTGGCCTGACTTGAGACACGGCGGCGACGCCAGATCCGCCGATAAGCGGCTTCTTTCTGGGTTGCTGCCGGCGGCCCCGGTTTGGGCAAGCTCCGTGTCACACAGTTGCATATGCTGTCACATTAGGGTTTCAGGTTCAGGACAGGAGGGAGTGCCTGCGAGTTCACTGGGCAAGCGCGGCGGCAGAAGAGGGCGCACGGAGCGCTTGCCGTTTGCCCGGGAGATGAGGCAGCGCGGGCCGTGTCTGCTAACAGCCTGCTTGGCTGCACCCAAATCAGTGTGACGCTGCTCCGAAGGTCACAGCTGATTTTGCTACATGAGCTGCGGCCTCTCTAGCCCAGTGGGAAAAAAAGCCGTGGTTTTTGTTTCTGAGGGTGAGAATTGTAAAATATGGGAAGTGCTCTTGGCTCCCAGCTCAGAGGCGGGGCTCAGGTTTCTGGTTTTCAACCTTCTTGCACGCACCTTCCCACACCCGGAAGCCACGAACGGGAATCAGGGCCCGAAAGAGCTGAGCCACACACACTCAGGGGCTCAGACCTCCCCCACAGGCCACCTAAGAGCACCCTTGCTTTTCCAAAGGACCGAACTGAGACCCAAATCTGGAAAGGAACATGACACTTCTAGACTGCCACCCCGGGGTAGTTGCTTTTCGGGGGTTCTCATGTAATCCTCACAGCCGGCTTAGGGGGAGACCACGGTCATCTTCCTTTTCTAAGTGGGGGTTTGGGGGCGGCTCTGAGGCACGAGAAGGTTTAGAATTCGCTCAGGGTCACCGGCTTTGAGCCCCTGGCAGCGGGCTGCCAAGTTAAGCAGCAGGCGACCCACTTCCATTCGGAAGAAGGCAAATGCTATCCAACGGATGAGCCGGTCACAGTTTAATGACGCTACTACGTTTTACACTTAAAAACAACCTAAACATATACGACTATCTTTTCTTGTTGTTGTTTAAAACACTTAAAATGTTGTTACAGGAGAATGACTATTAGAACGGTTATTCCTTTTCCTCAACAAGATGCCAAGATAGGAGTTTTGAGAACTGGAGTTTTTACAAGCATTTGAAGGCTCCATGGATAAGAAGCCTTAAAAACTAACCATGAAGTGAGAAAAACTGCCAGGAAGCTTCTATTCCTTTCATATTGAGTAATATAGAAGTTATTTATATCTTAGATAGTTCTGACATGCATATGATTCAACATTTAAAACGACGAAGAGAATAAAGTGAAAAGTGAACCTCCCTTCCGTTTCTGATTCTGTCACCAAATGTCCCTCTTCAGAGGCGACCAGCATTAGGTGTCTCTGAGTGGAGCCTCCTAGAGACAGTCCGTGCATTTCTAAGCGTGTGTGTCCACATGGTTTATTTTGGGGAGGGGCCGTGGGGCACAGATAATGCACGTGTGTATACACAATGCAGAAGTAGCTCACTGAGGATTGTGTGCTGGCTTTCAGTGTGACCTTGGCCCATAGTTGTATATGGGATCTCATCAAACTCATCGTTCTTTATAAAAACCATTGGCTTCTCTCTCTGAAGTTTGCATCCAGCCATCTTACTGAATTACCTGATTGCTTGTGCTTGTTTTTCAATGATCTCTTTGTGTTTTCCAAGTTATAGCTCATATAATCTGAATTCCTCTTTCTAATCTTTTTGTTTCAGATGTACTTCTCTTATCTAATTGGAGCGGTGAGTGCTTCTACAAGGTCAGTAGGTGTGACAATGGGCATGCTCACCTTTTGTTTGGACTGAATTAGAAGCTGCTAGGTTTTCTTTATTAACCATAACACTAACTTGCCTGTTCACACACACATGAACTAAATATACATAACCATACCAAACTGACATTCTTTTTATAGATGTTCTATCTTTATATCATATTGAGGAACCATCATCTACCTATATCCCTACATTTAAGAATATTTATTTAAAAAGGACGTTAACTTATGTAAAATGACTCTGTATCATATATGGAGATGATTATTATTTTCTTCTTTTGATCTCTTCATATGGTGATCTATGATAAAACCCTCAATAAATTTTAACCATTCTTAACCTTTTGAGCTTACTGTTACTTGGTTGTTGTCTATTGTTCTTTTGGTAATTTCTTAAGGGTTTAGCATTGAAATTCATAAATGAGGTTTTCTTTTTCCATGTCCTCTTCATTGACGTTGTTAATTGGTGTTAGGCTAAGCTTTTAAAAAATTGTCAGCCTTCCTTATTGCCCATAATCTAGAACAGGGGTCTCCAAACTACGGCCTGCGGGCTGGATGCGGCCCACGAGGCCCTCTCATCGGCCCATGGAGACCTTGTTATCTGAATAAAATAATATTAAATAAATAATTAAAAACAACATCTATGTTTTGATTCTTTTTTATTTGGACCTCAAGTGTGTAGTCGGCCCCCAAAAGGCTGTTTGATAGTTAATGCGGACTGAGGGCTGAAAAGTTTGGAGACCCCTGATCTAGAATAGTTGGAAGGAACACCAGAATTGTCTTTCTTTCTTAAAGGTTTGATAGGCTTCTTTTGTCAAATCATCTTGAAGGTCACTGCATTTTTGGGGGGGAAGGTGATATTAGCACTAGCAATTTTATTTCCTAGAGAGTAATTGATCTACTTTGAATTCCAGTTTTTAAATGTGAATTTTGGTAATTTATATTTTCCAGAAAATAACCTCTTCAGCTCGGTCTGCATTAGAGCCACATAGAGCTCAGGAAAGTGGTCTCTATGGCTTCCAAGATTTCTCCCCTATCATTTCTTACAGTGTCTAGTTCTGATTCTTATTTGTTAAAATTAGGCTAATTAACAGTTGACTTATTGATCTGTTTAAGCTCTTGGATTTATTATTTCTATCATGTTTCAGTTTTTTAATTAATTAACTTCACATTTTGTGCTTACTATTTCCTTCCTTCTGTTAATACTGGCTTTATTTTCTTAACCAATTTCTATAGTCTTTCATTGGATAATCTATCCATGTATTTTTGTTTATCTATCTATCTATATCTATCTATCTATCTATCTATCTATCATCAATCAATCAATCATCCATCTATCTACAAGGCTAAGCATTTTTGTCTGAGCCCTGTTGTAGATATAACTCATTGGTTTTGCTATATATAACCTTTTAATTATTGCTGTTTTCTAGATATAATACAATTCCAGTTTTGATTTCTTCCTTAGCTATGAATCGAGAGTCTTTACATTTTTAAGTGTTAGACTGTTTTGTGTGTTAGTTTCATTAATTTCTAGTTTGTTCTTTTGTGCACTGGGCACTATTTCTACTTTTAGGAATTACTTGAGGTTTTCTTTGTGGCCTAATAGTTTGGTGCATGTCTATTTCTTGGCATGTGTCTATTTTTTTTAATGTTACTTTATAGAATGTACTTTAGTACTCTATTTCTTTAAAATGTTTATTGACCTTCAATTCTTCCTGGGACGTGACTTTTGATTCTTCAGATTACATTTTACTTTCTGGAAAGTTTTCTTTAAAGATTTATTTTATTGTTTTTGACAGAGACAGAGAGAGACAAAGATAGACAGAGACAGAGAGAAGGGGGAGGGTTCAGAGCCAGAGCCGTCTTCATAGTTGTATGTTACCAGTTTTCAACATGGTTTCGTTCCACACAGGTGGGCGGGAGCCTCGCAGAGCTGAAACTGGGCTGGGGGCCTCCCATATGGGAAGCTCACCCCAGTTCAGCATATGGGTCCACACGGGCCGGGGCCGGGATTCGATCCTTGGTCCCTGGGGCTGCAAAGTGAGTGCTTAACCTACTGAGCAACCCCTGCTTCCTCTGAAAAATTTTCTTAACACATCTTACTTAAATATATGTATTTAACCCTGTTCCATCCAGGGAGTACCAATTAGACATATACTGGATCTACTGGTTTGCCTTTCTAATCTTTCATTTTCTCTCTAGACTTTCTCAGTTCTTTGCTTATTTTATTTATTTTATTTTGTTAATTGTGCTTCTCAGTCTTTTGATTGCAATGTCTTTTGCTAAGTTTTCAGCAGTTTCTTTACTTTTCAGAGTTGTTGCCCATGTGGCCCTCATTTGTGCGATGCCTTTGTTTTTTTCTTGCACATATTTTTTGAGCTCTATCAACTTCTTCATCTCCAGATGGAAAACCACATATTCTCTGAGCTCCTGTATCTGCTTTGAGATGATATTGCTCTAGGTATTGCTTTTTATTTCCTTTAGATACATGATGATATACTTTAGATCACGATTTTAAGCTTCCCCTTAGTAATATTTTTTTCTGGTCAGTGCTTTTTATTTGTTTTACTTGATTTTTACTTCGTTTTTAGGTGGCATTATTATTATTAGATCTGGGTTCTGGCTTCTTTTTGGTCATAAATTATATTTGACTGAGACAAATTCTTTCTGGTTCCGCTAATTGCAAAGCAATGCAATGGAGGCAGGGCCATGGACCAGGAGTCCTTCAAAGGGCGTAGGGCCTCATCTTTAAGAGCATTCTTTCCAGCCTTTATTTCCAAAATCATCTGACATGTTCAGATGCAACTCTGCCCGCGATGTGGTCTGTCTTCTGCTTCCTGCCTCACCGACAGATGGCTTCCTGCATAGATGGTGGGTCTGGCTGATTTCTCACCCAGCTACCAGCCTCTGATTTCCTTTGGTGCAAAACTCACTCCATAGGGACTGGCCACTCCCACTTTTGCCTGCTGTTCCCAAGAGGGGAGGTTGGTTTGCCCCTTAGCGTGTGCCACTTCGTTTGGACCCTTTCCCCTCTCAGCCATGTCTAAAGTCTGCAGTCATAGAGTGTGCTCTCCGGCCTGAGTGCCATCGCTTCTCACATTCCTTCCTTGTAGATCATGGTTTGAGGTTACCTGTGTCACTAAGTTTCGTCAAAACTTGCAAGTTGGTTTTGCAAGAGGGTTGAAATATCTCCTTTACTGTTCTGTGTTAAAACTGAAGGCTCCACCATGTTTTAAAAATATTTGTGTTTTAAATATAGAGAAATTCAGATTTTGGAAAGCATTTTGCACTACAACATGTGTAATATTTTAGTATTCTCTCTTGGCATGTATTTCTTAACAATTCAAGAATTTTCATTAAATACATCATGTTAGATGGCTTATAAATTTAACTAAGATTATCAAACAAAATGATTTTAATATGAAGAAATAATGTGATTTGTGAGTTCTTATGCTCAGATAGTTATATGTTGTACTCTATATTAATCCAATTTTGGTAGATTTTACATAATTTTTTTTCTTTAAAATTTTCAATTTGTAAGAAAATTGGTACCATACGCTCAAATCCTCAAAATGTTTTATGGAAAAAGATCCTAATTTCCATTTGCATGCTTTAAATATTAAGGGCCATTCTCATCTCTTTTCTGTACCAAAATACGTCATATTTTTAATAACATTTTCAGAAACAATATTGTCTATGAACAGTTAATGAAGTTAGGGTCTTTGGGTAGATTGGCATGATTTTTACATCACAATTAAAAATATCATGATGAGAAAGTACAGCTGTTGAATATAATTCCATAAACTATAGAGTTCTAGCAGAAACCGCGTTTCTAATGTTGTCACATGACCCATGTCACATGTGAAGGGAAATTGCTATTATGTTTGGGCATTTTCTGCTCCTTGTCTTCTCAACTGCTGATTCAGTTCTATGCTTTATCTAATCTGTTGATTCTCTCTAATATACTCATGTCAGTTATTGTATTGTTTATTTCTGAATGGTTCTTTTTGTGTTTTCTATCTCCATTTTTATCTTTCTTATCTCTTAGTTGAAGTCCTCCCTGAGATCACAGAGCCTCCTTATAACCTGTGTTCTGAACTTTGCGTCTGGTAGATAAAGTCTCTTCATTTTGTTTAGTTCATTTTCTGGAGCTTTTTTGTTCTGTTCTTTCATTTGGGTCTTTTTTTGAATGTCCCCATTTTGGCTGCCTCCCTGTGTTTGTTTCTATGTATTAGGCGAGGCTGCTATGTCCCCTGCTCTTAGTAGAGTGGCCGTATCTCGTAGGCATCCCATGGGATTCGGTGGCACAATCGCCACTGCTGAGATACCACAACCGGGTGTTCTGGGTGTGTCCCTGCGTGGGCTGTGTGTGCTCCCCTGTTGTTGTTGAGGCTTCGCTGCTGTTTGCACACGAGTGGGAGGGTCAGCCTCAGGCTGATGGGCTGTGAGGACTGGCCGTGACTCCAGGGAAGAGATGTGCAGGGGCTGACCCCACGGAGCAGGGCGGGCATTGGCAGGGCTCTGGGGCCTGCCCAGTCGGCCTTTTGGGGGTGTTGTCCATGGAGGTGGCTGGGTGATGCTCTGGCTTGGTCCGAAGCTGGCCACCAGGCATACCAGCTTGGGGTTTCCTGGGAGTGGACCCTCTGCAGACCAAGTTTAGCCACAGCCTGTGCCCTTCCCGGGGCCACCTGTTATGACCCACACAGCAATGTATATTTCCACCATCTGCACTGAGCTCGAAGGAGCCTCGAGAGGCCAACGTGTGAACCGAGGCCAGCTGCGGCTAGTGCCGGCTCACGGCTCTCAGCCCGAGGTACAGCACATGGCAAGACGGAGTCTGCTTGATGCATTTTGTGGACCTTCGAGAGATTTTCTGAAAGTCTGCAGCATGAGTCAAGACAGGTTGTTTGCACAGAAAAGCCACTGGAAGTGGCTTGGGTGTGCCTCCAAGTTGGGTGGGGCAGGGCCTCAGGGAATAATGAGGGTGGGGCAGGTGAAAGGTGATAGCCAATCTGATGGAGACGCAGATATGGCATCTGCCTGCATCTAGAGGCAGGGAGCAGGGAGGGCTCAACAAAGAAACAATGGCTTCTGCCAACTTCTCAGTCCAGGAGGAAGCAACCGCTCCAGCCCTCACCCTGAAGTTAGACACTTCAGTTCCTCTCTGTATGTTCTTGGTGCCTTTCAAGTTGCTGCCACAGTGCAGGAGCTCGGAGCAAGTGAGTCTGTGGGCGAGTGAGTATGTTTGTCAGCAACTAAGTCTGTGCACAGGCCCTTTAACAGGAGTGCCTGGGATGGCAGCCACCCTTGTCCCACTTCGCCACCATCTCGACTGGTTTTCACAGCTAGAAGTTAGGGGACTTCTCTCCCCAGCACTATAACACTGGGCCAGGGAGCCTGGTGTGGGGCTGGGACCCTTCACTCCTCCAGGGCAACTTCTATAGCTGAGATAGTCCTCCTGAATTTTAATGGTCACGAGTGGGTGTGGGGCCAGCTTGTTCTGTGTCTCTGTCCCTCCTACTGGTCTTGGGTCTCAAAGTGGCTTCTTCTTATATTTGTAGGTATAGTTCTTTGGTTCAAGTAGACTTCACATGATTCTCAATGGTGGTTATTCTATAGTTTACTTGTAATTGATGCGGTCTTGAAAGAAGGCTGGCACGGTTGTTGACTACTCCACCCATCTTGACTGGATATCCCAAGGGACTTATTTTAATTGTAATCACCTTTTTGAAGACTTTATCTTCAAAGCTTCTTGTGTTCTGAGGAACAGGAAGTCGGGACTTCAACATATGAATTTTGGGAGACACAATTCAGCCTATAAGAGCATCTTACCCTCTTGCAACATGAGGGGAATGCTCTAGCTGTGAAACTTGAATTTCATACTTTGGTAATCTTGTTACATAAACCCTGATGAGTGTTATCCCAAACAGTCCTGCATAATTCCCCTTCACAGGGTTTAAAAGTAAAAGATGCATCTCTATTGATAAATGAGAAATGCACGAGCAGGCATCATAGTGGGAAATGGGGATGTAGTTCTGACAAGCCAGGATTTCTCAAAGTCAGGGATGTACACAGGTTTCGTGGGGTCGAAAGTTTATATGATTTTCGGTGCTCGCTTTAAGAAAGAGACTACAAAATGATGAACGTAAAATTAGGTATGGAAGCTAAAAATGTATCTAGAATGGGGAAATTTGCAATCAATTATAAATCTAAAAAGACTGGCAAATACATCATGATGATGAAATCCAGAAAAATAGCGTCCTATTTCTGCCCGATGCACCTCTACGATGCCCTTGTCTCCCAGATTTCTGGGCTCTGTGTTCTTTGCCTCTTCATGTGACAACAGCTTGCAATGCTCTTTTCGTTTGGGGGAGCAGAAAGCCGATTCAGTCTTCCTCCTGGCATAGCCGATGGGTGTTTGTTGTCGGTTCGGGGCATCTTTGTCCCTTGAGCTGGTACCTTGGGCTGCCTCTACACAGCTGCTTCCCGGGCACGACTGGGCACCTGCAGCCTTTGCATTTCTCCAGGCATGGTCCAGGACCCTACTGCCTTAGCACTGGTCCAGCTCAGCCAGGCCCCTGCACCCCTCGGGTCCCCAAGTCCAAGAGCATTGTTGTTGGTGAGCTGGCCCTTAAGACTGGGCTATGATGACCTCAGGCCCGGAGCAGATCCCGTAGGACAGACAGGTGCCAGTCAGATCCTTTGTGACGACAGGACACAGAGCCTGCCTATGTTGCCACGGCCAGCTTGTTGCAGTGGCCTGGCCGGGGTGGCCACAGGGCTGTGGCCTGTGGCTTCTGCCTGCCCCCCGTGGCCCTCACCAGTGCATAGAGGGAGACCCCAGACCAGGGCTAAGCTGCTGCGTCCTCCCATGACCGGGAGGAGAGCAGGCAAGGCCTTGGGAGCGCATGGCACCTGCTCACACAGCCGTCGTCGCCTGTCTCGGCCCTCCCTGAAGGTGAGGCTGGATGAGGGACTTTTCTTCTTTCCGGCAGCAGGCACGAGACGTGCAAACGTGTAGCTGCGTTTCTGTCTCATGGTAACTGCGCAGTGACTGGCAGCTCGCGGGGTTCTTAATAAATTACCATCTGCTTTAATGATTCTCCTGTGAGTTTCATCTGAACTCATGGGCTTCCCAGAGCTCGCTCTTGGTGGGAGAGCTCCCCACGCTGAGGACCAGCGCCAGCCGGGGTCCAGGCCCAGTTAGGACACCCCTTCCCAGAATGCCCTGAGCTGAGTTGTGGCCCCTGCTTGGTGGACAGCCTGTGAGTGACCCTGCAACGTCACCGTCTGGGTCACTCCTCGCCTCAGTGGGCATTTACCGTGTGGGTCCCCTGGGGAGCCCTGTGCCAGGTCCCGGGGAGGGCACAGAGGATCCTGGATTAATGTCCTCCCAGGTCAGGAAAACCTGTGCAAAGAAGACTCCAGTCTCCCCCTCAGTGTTCCGAAGGCTGGTACCCTGGTTCTAACTGGCCTGTATGGAGGTCACATTCTCCTGTGACCCAGTGGCCGTGACAGGGTGAGGGGTGCTCCCAGGGCCCAGGCCTGAGCACCCCCTCCATTTGGGGAGTCAGGGCTGCTCGCCATCCAGCCCTTACCACCTGGCCTGAGAGTTGGTTGTGGGGACCCCTAAACGTGTAGCCTGGTCCAGGGAGAGGCCATGGTGTGAAGTAGGCAAACCCATTGCAGCACACACCACAAAACAACGCGTCAGGCCTAGTGTACGAGGCTGTCACTGGCCCCGTCGTGTCCTATAAGGGATACATTCGGCCGCGGTGCTTAGCGAGCCACCAAGAAGGCGTCCTGATTTGATCTGCCCGTGGGCTCTGGTTTGGGGAACACACACGGGTGTATCAGCGTCATCGGGCATATTGGTTAACCTATAGGAGTGCGTTATAAACACACGCACAAGATGCGAACCTGCTGCTATCACCCCTGTAGGGCTGTTGTTAGAGAGACGCCGGCGGTCCACCCGGCCCAGCGTCCCACTTGCTGCTGGTCCGACTCCCGGCCCTCACTGGTCTGTTACACAGTCACACAGTCAGAGACAAAAAGTGGTACCAGGGTGGGTGGTGGGAGAGGGAATGCCCGTGTGGGTGCAGGTGCACGCGTGTGGGTGAGTGCGGGCACATGCAGGTGTGCATGCACACGTGTGGGCGCATGTGCGCCCATGTGAGTGCATGTGTGCGTGTCTCTTGTAACAGATTTCCACCTGTGCTCTGAAACGTGTGATGGTAACTTGATGTCACGTTCAGTCCTTGCCATACCCCTGTCCCAGGTTGGCAATTACATCCTTGGCAATTGGTATTCCCTAGGGATTCGTGTGCAGTGCCAGCTTTCACGTTAGAACCACGGGCGGCAGACTGACGATGCGAACAAACGTCACACCGCTCACCTTGTGTACGTTTATGTATGAGAAGACACGGCGATTCTGTGTGACGCACTAGGGGCGGGGAGCTGAGCGGATCCTGTGAAATAGTCTTCTGCTCATCAGCTGAGACAGGAAGCAGGAGGACATGAACGTGCAAGGATGGGGAAGACTTGTGCGAGGTGCTGTGTGCACGCGTGTTACAGAATCCTCACGGTCCTGCTTGGACATACGCGTTCCTATTCTTACAGGTGAAGAAAGCAGAGGTTCAGGGCAGGGAGGAACCGCCTCCAGCTCACAGCAGCTACTTGGTGCTTTAGCCAGAATGGAACCCAAAGCCCCTCCCACCACAGTGCGACCGGGGCCACGTCTCTGTCCACCTGAGAGCTGGCAGAGACCTCTGTGTTCTCGCCCCCCTCCCCCTTCTGCCTGGGGACTGGCCAGACTGAGCTGTGATTTCTGCAAAGCCGTTAGGAGTTTTCTGCAAGAGAGGGGGCCCCGGGAGGGAGGAGGGCTGTTTACATAAACGAGGGACCCCTTCGTCTGAGTTAGTTATTAAAGGACTAGACATGTGCTAATTAGTAAAAACCAGATGCAAGGCTCACAATAATGGCCGGACTCTCGGTTTGGGAATTCTCAAGAGATTTTCAAGTGACGTCGTCTTTTTGTCCCTGTGACTATAGCCAAGAAGGCACAGGAGAAGGATGGGATGGAGGGGACGGAAAGGGGACACGTTGAAGATTTGAGTCATTTTCTTCCTCTGAAGGCAGGACCCTGGCCACACAGGGAAGCGGAGGTGGCCTCGTGGGGCAGGAGGGCCCTGGCAGGCCTAGGGGGTCCTGGGACCTCCTTGTTGTGACCACCAGCACTCACTCTGCCTGTCTGGGGTGCCCTCTCCCGCCCTGTGCACGGTGACTATGCTAGAAGGGATTCTTTCAGTGGCAAGTGACAGAAACGCACGTTGTGCGAGCTCAACCTTCCCTCTTGACCTTGGCCTGAGGAAGCCCTCCGGTGACTGAGAACCTTGGCAGTCGGCCGCTGGAGGCATGCGCGTCCCAGGCGGGGGCCCCAGAGACAAGCGAGCTGTTGTCTCTAAGTATTTCCCCCTGAAGTTCCAGGGAAGGTTCTCGGCGATCTCTCCTGGGACAGTGGCCAAGAGGATGGGAGTGTCCAGGTGGCTTTTATCAGAAGAACGTGGGGATCAGGAATGCCGGGGAATCACAACTGCTGTCTTCCCCAGAGAAAGAGGAATCAGTGTGAGTTCCAGCACATGTCCGCCCATTGTATCCGGTGAATGTTTACTAATTGCCCCCAACAAAAACGTTCTCCTGCCTTATGGTCTTCCCTCTTTGAGTGTGAACAAATTGTTCTCAGGGTGGGAGGGAGTGCTAGTGCCCTAGCCAGCACGTCTTCTGGGAAAGACTGCTTGGACACAGACCGGCGCCCGCCTGTTGAGTGGGTGCCCAGACCTCTCTTGAGTCACAGGTCAGCGCTGACCCCCAATGAGTGCGGGAGGCTCTTTCGCTGCCATCGTTAAAGCGGACGGAACCCCCACCCCCTCTGTTAAAACACGGCCGGGTGAAAAGAGATTGACTTTAAAGACTTATTTTTATTGGTTTTTGACAGAGAGAGAGGCAGAGAGAGACAGAGAGAAGGGGGAGGGCCCAGAGCCGTCTCCATAGTTGGCATTAGTTTTCCATATAGTTTCACTCCACAGGTGGGCACAGGGCTGCGCAGGGCAGGAACTGGGCCGGGAGCCTCCCGCATAGGCCCCGGCAAGAACTGAACTGGGGGCACAGCCCAGCTCAGCACGTGGGTCCGCCTGGGCCGGGGCCGGGATTCGATCCCCGGTTTCCGGGGCTGCAAAGCGAGCGCTCAACCTGCTGAGCCATCCCGGCTTTCCCCGAGATTGACCTTAAAACATTACTTTTTATTCTATAACTAAGTTTTCAAAGGAAAGGGTATGAACTTCTAGTTTTAAAATACATGAGTCCTGGGGATGTAACTGACAGCGTGGTGACCATAGTTAATAAAACCGTATTGCATAGTTGGGAGTTGCTAAGAGTGAATCTTGAAAGCTCTCATCACACACACACATAGACACACACACACACACACACACACACATAGACACACACACACACACACACATAGACACACACACACACACACACACACACACAGACACACGGCGGGCCGGTGAGGACCAGGACCGCTGTTGTCGTGAGAACACTCTTAGGCGGTTTGGGACGGGAAGCTTCCCCACGTGGTTGAAAGCCATGCCGGGCGTGTACGAAAGCCCCGTTGGGAACCTCATCTGACGGGTGCGCCGACCATCCGTATTTGGTGTCATGAAATGCGAGTACTTATTAAAAACACGAGGCTTCGTTTGAGCGGATTCCCGTGTTGCCGTCAGCCGGGCTCGCGGCACTGGGTTCTGGTCCGAGGAGCGGCCCGACGGCGGGTGTTTTGCGAGGTCTGCACACCTCCACGCCGCAGATGGTTTCCTTTTCTGCAGAGCTGAGGCCGCAGTTGGTGGAACGGATTAAATATAAAAACCCCGCCATCTGCCATTTGTTCTAATAGAAAACGGTTTGGGCAGATGCTGACATCCTCCGAGATGATTGATTCATCCCCGACACGCGACGACGCTCCGAGGGTCCAGCTGCCCACGGCTCAGATAATACGGCTCCGTGGGCGCCGGCACCAGTCCCCACACTGTGGGACAGGGAGGCGAACAGACAGCCCGTTCCTAACGAGCCGCGTCCCCCGCCCCTGCCGTCCTCCCCGCGTTTAGCTGCGAGAATATTCTGTGCACGCTGCCTGCCACTGAGTGCCTGGCTGCCCCAGCTGGGCGCGAACTCACGCCCGTGCCCGAACCTCAAAAAACGCCCTGTGCACACGCGGCTGCTGGGCAGAGGTGTTTCTAAGCCGACTGTAGGGTTTTATGAAAAAAGATCTTGTTTACAAAGAGGCCCCCTGCACGTGGTACAGACTGACTTAGCGATGGCTGGGTCCCCATCCCTTAAACATCCATGCTGATGGGACGCTCTGTGGCAGAAGTGACGCTTTGTATCTTTGTGTAGGAATAGCTTCCTAACAGCTTTTCAACAACCGTACTCCTTCTTGAAAGAAAATTTATTTTAGTCTTATGTATGGTTTGAGAGAAGGTGAGAGAGAGACAGAGAGAGAGAGAAGGAGGCGGGCCCAGAGCAGTCTCCATAGTTGTCCATCATTAGCTGTGACATGGTTTCATTCCACACAGGTGGGTGTGGGGCTGCGCAGGGCGGGAACTGAGCCTGGGGGCCTCCCACATGGGAGGCGAGAACCTTCTACACCGACCCGGCCCGGCCGTTACCATTTGTGCTGCAGTTCAGCATATGGGTTTGCACAAACCAGGGCCAGGAATCGAACCCTGGACCTTGTGGTTGCAAAGCAAGAGCTTAACCCCTGAGCTACCCCGGCATCCCCTGAAAGAAAATTTAGACATTAGGACATTTATTCTGTACTGTGTTAATACATTATCTTTCTTTTTCTTTTAATTGTTTTTGACAAGAGAGACAGAGACAGAGAGAGAACTGAACCGGGGGAGCTCCCAGCTCAGCATATGGGTCCGCACGGGCCGGGGCCGGGATTCGATCCTGGGTCCCCGGCGCTGCAAAGTGAGCGCTTAACCCACTGAGCCACCCCGGCTTCCCCAATACATTATCTTTCTATGTGTGTTGCGATTGTTAGACATGATCTTTATATTCTTCCATAGAATTAAAGACAGAGGCAAAGCTGAGTTTTCCCATTTTTTGTGCGGATAGTTTGGCGCGTGGTTACGACTATTTCTTGATACTGTTTTCCATGTGGCGAGGCGTGCGGATGCGTGTCACCGAGCATTTGTGCTGCCGGGACCCGAATGCGTGTGCATCACGGGGCGCACTTATGCAGAGATGTTTCCATCTTGGCGCTCATAGAAAATTCTGTTGTTCTGAGACAGATGCTCATTCGCTTCTTTCCTGTTTACTTCCTGTGGTCAGTTTCTTCTAACTCTTTCTAGTCTGGTAATCAAAGTAGGAGGGTTTGATTTCGTCTATCTCGCTGCCAACATTTTAAGTGATACTTGTTGCCAAAAACTTCATCTTTCGATGCCCATTCTTAGCCTCTCTGCTTCCTCTCTTCTACTCATGCTTCAGTCTGGAAACCGCTTTTCCTATCCTGCCTACATCTTTTCATTCCTTCCCAGCGCGCCCATTGGCTTATCTTAGTGCCTTCTTATTCCTCCAGGTTTGGGGAATACTATGATTCACCTTTTCAAAGCAGCAGGTGAAACTCTGGGTGGTTTTCTTAGCACTTTGTCACAGATGCCCTCACCCTGTTTGTAACCCACTCACTCTTCTCCCTCTCTCTCCCTCTCCTCTGCACACGATCTCCGGCGCACGCAGAAATGGTCACCAATGGCTGTCCCGGCTCTACTTAGCCTTGTGAGCCTCTGCAGGCCCCATTCAGCTCCCTTCTCAATCTTCCTTTTCCTAAACTTGACTTTGACCTAGATGCTCTTCTCGTCTTTTGGATAATTTTTCTGGCTTTTTTTTTTTTTTTCCTAGTTCTCTGGTCTCTTTCTGTAGCGCTCATTACCAGAACAGTGTGGAGGTATTTGAGGGGAAAATTTATTCATTCACACTCTCAAAAAGATGTAATCTGACTGTGTAGAAGTTGGTGGCTGTTTTTGTTGATTTACGGTCACGTTCCCTAGTGTGGCCTGCTACTTGGGGGCTGCGGGGCAGGAGCGCTTGTAACTTGCAGGAATCAGCTACACCAATTCCTTGACGTCTCCCTGCTTGTTAAACACAACCTTCCTTCAGATCGGATGCAGTGGGAGCATTTACACTGTGGAAATAGGCAAGTGCTGCAAATCTTTATTTTTTCTTGTCTTTAATGGAGAGCTAGTTATCATGGATAGTTATGGTATCGATAGTCGTGTATGCACAATTCAATCAGCTTACAGTTCATGCAACATGGGTGTTCTATAAGATGTATGTGCTCATTCAGAAAAGGGGTTTGGAACACTTACGGGATAAACACAAATAAGTTTGGTTGTTTTTTTTTTTAACTCAAAGGACTTCTTCTAGGATTCAACGATGGTAATATGCATTGTGGGTATTCAAGAGAGAGAGGGAAACATTGAATGAAGTGTTTCCCTAATTATTTAACCAAAGAACCCTCTCCCTCTTGAATATCCACCTATTATGACTTCACTGGCCCCGAGAGATCTGGTTTAGGGTCTTTCTCTTGAAACGATGATCTTAGACTTATCTCGCTATTTCTGTCCTTTTTTTCCTGGTGAATCTGTGACAACTTCCTGCCACACGAGCCGAAGGTGCTCAAAGCCTCCGTGGGGCTTCCTTACTCAGGCTGCGCTCTCTCCCTCCTTGCTTCCCTGTTCTCGCGTCCGAAGCAAAGACACGCTCGTCACTAACACAGTCACTGGAACTGGCTGAAAAACCTTCTTTTGAAAGTCAAAATAAACTTGTTGTGTTTCTTTTCCCTCGGTCCTGTCTTTTCTTCTCTAAGATCCCAAGTCGTAAGCTACGGCTGCAAGAAGAATCTGTCCCCCCAATAATTGTGCTTCCTTCCGTGTTGTGTGACACCCACCCCGATGACAGGCTGTATGCACGTGTGACGTGCACGGCAGGTCTAATCAAAGACTATGGCACTGTGTGGCTTTTCATCTCATCCCCATGATTCACTGCCTGTCCCCTCACAAGGCTGCCACTCTGAGTCCTGCTTAAACTTAAGTAATGGGGGTCGTGCCATTGTGTTTTTTTTTGTTTTTTTTTTGTAAAGCAATGTTTTCCGTATGTTTTTAGAGTAAAAAAAAATTTTTTGGGGGGTGGCCCATTGATAATAACTGTGAGAAACAAAAGCCATGTGTGGAAGGAGTATTAACAAATAACCCCCCAAAGATTTTAATACGGAACTAACCATCAGAAGAGAATTATTACTTCTGTGAATAAACAAACATAAATTTTCTCCAACTATTATTTTCATGGTCCCTGAGGTCTGTGTTTGGGCAGTTTGCAAGTCTGTCATATTGAGGGGGTGGGGGCGAAAGTCATGAGTGACCCCTCAGGATGGTCTAAATACGCAGAATTACACGCCGCACGTGCCCCGAGGTCTTAGGGTAGGGTGACCACACGTCCCGCTTTGGGCGGGACAGTCCTGATTTTTAACAATTTGTCCCGTGTCCCGCGGCATTTTAGAAAAGTCCCGATGTTTGGAAAGAATGCACGACAAGCTAGGGAGCGGCGGGAGATAGACCCAATTTTTCATCTAGAACCCCCTCCCCCCCCCGGTCAATGGTGTCCCGCTTTACCAATGTTAAAATCTGGTCACCTTATCTTAGGGCTGTTGGGAGACTGGATCTGTCACATCAACACTGACCAAGGGGAGAACTACGTGGCGTTCAGCTTGGGAAGAGTTCTAATGAGCTCCCTTTTAGGAGCTTCAATGAAGGAAATACCACGCAAGGATATTTACCGCAGCACCATTTATACATTCAAAAAATGAAAAAACTTTAATGTCTAGCAATGGGGATTTGTAAAGCACACATGGCAGGCATACACAATAAAGACTGTACCAATCATCTAAAATATGATATTGACCTGTGTCTATTGACATGGAAAAATATGCCTTACATGTTCTTAACTCAAGAAGTTGCTCATGAATCATCTGTTAGTATGTATGTAAATTTTAGCCCCCCCAATATACTTATTTTTGGATGAAATTTGTGTATATACATATGTAAACCCCTAAATATATGCATAAGAAAACTATGGAAGTTTATATATCAGGCTGTTAAGTATGAATGTCTTTTAGGGAAAGAAATATGGGTTGACTTTCTTCTTTGTGTTTTCTATCACCTGATTAGAAAAAAATAGTATGTGTTTGCTATTTTGCTCTAAAGAAGAGGAGAACCTAAAGCTGTTGGTTTTGTCTGCAGGGCCGAGGAGTATTTCCAAGGCCATGAAATTCTCACTTGCCACGATTGGGAACCACTTTCCCCCCTTGCTGCCCAGGGCTGAGCGTGCCGGTCCCTGCGCCAGCCCGACTGGGGTCCAGGGTACCTGGGCTTCAAGTTCTAGAGCCCTGTATTCTGGGCTCAGCCTCCAGAGACCTGCCCCATCACCCGCCCCTGGAATTCTTGCCTTGTTCCTGAGCCCAGCACTGGGCCTCATTTTTTCTGACTTGTGACCTTGAGCCCTGGCCTTGAATCTCCAGCATCCTGACCTGGAGTCCTCGTCTTAATCTCTATCATCCTGACCTTGAGTCCTGGCCTTGAATCTCTGGCATCCTGACCTTGAGTTCTCACCTTGAATCTCCAGCATCCTGACCTTGAGTCCTGGCCTTAATCTCCAGCATCCTGGCTCTTGCAGGGCCATCTCTGTCAGCCTCCCGGCATTGGCACGTGGCCTCACCCCCAGCTGTGGTTGCTGGGGTCCTGCTCCCTGCTGGCAGGCCCTCTTAGCGCTCCGATCTGGGGGTCCGTCACCTCCCAGCCTGCCTACCGTATCACGTGCCCGGACTCTATGTTGCTTGACCCCTGCCCCCCTGGACTGCTTCTCAGGGCCTGCAGGGGGCTGTCACCTCCTCAGCACTGAGCCCGCCTGAGACGGTGGTCTCTGTCCTGGGCAGGCACCCCCTCTGCTGTCCAGTCCTCAGGTCCACCTCAGCTGTGACTCTGGGGAGACTCCACCCCATGAGGTCCCGTGGACAGAGACAAGCCAGCACAGACGAGATGCTGGGAACGTGTGTATGTCACGATTGGTCAGTGGAAGTAAACTCACCCAGTGGGGGATGCGGTTGGATCCACCGTACGCTGGGCTCAGGAAATCGCAGGTAAGGACCGCTGACATAGTTGTAGATCATGGGCCCTGCTGCAGGTTGGAGTGGCGTGCGTGTGCTGTCACTATAGGGCACGCCGCACCCTCCCCACTCTCCCGCCATCTCCTCCCTCCCCAGCCCCACGTGGCCTGTGTTCTGAGAGGGAGACCGAGGAAGCTTTGCTGATGGCCGTTATGACTGGGAGGGGGTTTGTCTTTGAACTGGGTCTTCCTGGGGACTGGTCCCAGCCACACGCCCACTGGGGTGATTGATGCTGGGCGGCTGGAGCACTGTTATTGCACGTGGAGTGTCACCTGCCTGCTCTTGCCCGGGCCAGCCTTCCAGCCCAGGGCCCTGCCCCGGGGCCAGCCGCAGCCCAAGGGCACCGCCCTGTCCTGGTCTCTCCCGTGTCCTGGCTTCTCCTCGTCACTGGACTGGTCCTTCCACAGCCACTTCCATCAGCGATGATCTTTTGTGGGACACAATTCAATCCATAACAGTCCACCCTCGGGTCCCTAACAATTCATGTCCTTCTCCCGCACAAAATGCATTTCTACCCATCCTGTGGGCTCCGTCGACCATCAGACGGCCTTGGCTCGCCGTGGGGAGCTCTGAGATGTAGCCACTCGAGAGAGGCTGCTTCCCGTGGCTTTACGTGATGCAGACCTCATCTGAGACTTACGACTCGTGGGACAGAAATTGGGCCTGGCAGAGATGGAGAAGACGCCTCAAAAGTCACTGTTTTTTAATAAGGAAACAGGCCCAGGGGGCTCTTGTGGGAGGGTGAAGGTCATGTGGGGGAGGGGCAGGTCGAGGCCCCTTCCAGACACCTGCCCCTCCCGTTCTGTGACCCTCATTTGTCTGTGTCTTGTGCGGCAGAAGTTGATTTATCGATGGGTGACCTCAGGATCGATGAGGGTTTCAGGTAGAATATGTCACAGGCGCGGAGAGTACAGAAGAGGGGAAAACAGCTGGCCGACAAGTCCCCGGTTATGGGGTCTCACGCTCACTGGTCCCTCCTTCATCAGAAGTCAGACGGGAACTTGACTGGAGGTAAAGCACGTGGGGTCTGGGAGATGCTCCCTTTCCTGCCCAGGAGAACCTGGAACTTCTGTGCTTTCATGCTCTGTTGCAGTCTTCTGCCTTTGTCACTCTGTCAGTCACTCCCTTGGTGTCACATCCCCGCCAGGCGGGCCTCTGTGTCGAATCTCCTGATAAATAACCTATAATCTACAGCTGTTCAAGTGGTGTTGCTTTTCCTAAGCAACACCTGTGTTCACCTCCACGAACAGGCTCTACCAGGAATGGTAACCAGTGTACGGCGCACATGGTGTTAAGTGCGGTCAGAGCTGGGCAGTGGGAACCGTGCGGGAGGCGGATGGCCTGGAGTGAAGACAGGAATTCTCTCTGTGTTGTGTGCAGTGCCTGTAAAACCATCTTTCTTCTCTTCCCACCTTCCCTCTTCTGACATTCATTTTTCACATCGATGCACTCTGTCTCCGGTGTCCAATAATTGGTTCAAACGTCTCTTCTCATTTACAGGCCATTTGCAAAAAAGAAAATCATTCCTCCCAAAGAAAATTCGGCTTTCAAAATTGTGCTAGGGTCTTAGCTATAGAAATGGTGCTATTAGAAAAGGTCCCTTATAAATCATGCCCGTGCAACATCTACGGTTTACTAAAGTCATGCTTACTACGCCAGGCAACTGTGGGCTCTTGCAAACGTGGCTTATGGATTTGGTGTCACGGTGTAACCCATGCCCTTGCGTTGCTTGGAGTTCCCTGAAGAAGCCTGGTGGTTTGACGCACAGAGTGACATTGAACCGAGTGTGACCTCTTGAGAAATTCCCGCTGCAATAATTATCCCCTCGTTTTTCTCCTACTCAGCAGCAGAAAGGAAGAGCAAAGGATCCTCCGTGGAAATTCGGACTAGGAGTTAAAACAGACACTGTCAGCCTCCCTGTCTGCTCTTCCCGCCACCCTGACTGTGTTCCCGGCCACCGCAGCCTGCCCCGCCCTGTGCCTCAGTTTCCACAGCTGCACGGCTGTGTGAGGGGACGCAGTGACCGGGGCGTAGAGGTGAAACCGACAGTGAGACGGCAGCCCCCGCTCACGTCGGCGAGAACGTGCCGCCTCCTTCCCCAAACCACCTTCACCCCAAGCTCTTACCAAGGCCAGCGCGGGGCACCTGTTAGTTTTGTTTGTAGTCAGGCGATGCCGGGGGCCTTGCCTGTGCCCCCGCGACCCCCGGTGGAAACGGAAACGTGCTAAGGGCTCCCATAGTCTAAAGAGAGTGCTAGAAGTTGGGGTCAGCCGCCTCGGCAGGCGTTGGCAACACTGCCCGCCCCCCTGCCCCATGCAGTGTTCCCTGGAGCTATGAGAAGAGAAATGTGGGGTGCAGGGGGTGGGGGTTCTTCCCGCCCTCCTGGGGTGGGGGTGGCATCTCCATCCTTGAAGTCAAGGGCAGATCCCCAAGGGAACCTTGGGAATGAGCATCCTGAGCTACGGTGGAGGTGGGATTTGGGGCGGTTCTGGGGAGAGCTCAGCGCGGCTTCCCTGTCACTGGAGGGTGTGCTTAAGCATAGAGATAGCTGCCCATCTGGAACCCTGGGATTTCTGAAGGCAGGAGGTGAGCTGAACCTTGGGATCACACATCTAGAGAAAGATGGGGCGGCCCCCACCCCGTTCCAGCGTCCCAAGGCTGTTAGTGGGCCCAGAAGAGAGGGGGCCAGGAACTGGTGGCTCCATGTGGAAGGCTGTGGATGTCACTGGATGCACAGGACCCGGGACCGGTATTGCGAGGGGCCCTGGATTCCTTACGCAGGAGGCGGGGTGGAGCGGAACCCCATCCCGAGAAAGCCACACAGCGCAGCCACCACAGGGCACCCCTTTAGCGGAGGGTGCGGGCCGCACACTGCTGACCTCCTGTCTGCTTCAGTCTTCCCATTCCAATGGTGTCGGGAACCCTGTCATGAGCACGTGAGTGCAAGGCATGGGAGCCGCCTCACCCACACTCGGTGGTGTGTTTGCACATGAGTGTGGCAGGGTGCTCAGATGCTGGCTGCTACCTCTTCCCTCTGCCCATCGGGGAAGCTCCTCTCCCCTGGAGTCTCACTGCTTGGCTTCCAACAGGACCTCCCAGTGCCGCTAGCTGTGCAACTGTGGGGCAGTTGCTCACCCTCTCTGTTTCCTCAGGGCTGAGATTAAGTCACACCGTGCATAAGAATCGAAGGAACAAGCCCTGTGGATGGCTACGTGTAGCAAGAAGACTAGAGAGGGTGCCCTAGGCTCGGAGCTACATGCCGCTAAGTGACGCGAAGGGGTATTGTTTGGTGTTTGGCTGGGAGTACGGGCAGTGGTTTTAGGTGACATGCAGCCTGGGACATCGCCTGCACATTGCTAGTCCTGAAGGCCAGCCAGCCAACCGGAATGACAGGGTGGTAGCACTTGCCTTTGCCGGCAGCTCCTCCAAGCCCTTGCAGACACGGACGCTTCAGAGCATCAGAGAGACCGTTCCAGGCGGTGCTCAGACAGAGACTTCCAGAACAAAGCAGACCGTGAAAGCAGAATTCCACGTGAGATTCTGCAGGCGCGCTTGGGCTCTCGGCCATCGATCAATAATTCATTTGGCTGGTGACTGCCGATGACATGATTTAATATGTCCAGCGAAATTATGTTCCCTTAGGAACTCTCATGCATACAAAGGAAAGAAATACAATTACCACCGTGCTGGCGCCTCATTGAAGCAAGCCTGCATCCGTCTAGACCTGCTGTGGGAAGGAAAAAAAAGGGCCGTGGGGTCAAATCAATAAAGCCTAGAGCTCTGCACGGGTCCTAGAGAACTCTCCAGAGCGCCCAGGCGCCAAGCACGGGTCAGTGTTTACGGAGCTAAACACCACCAGCATCTGAACAGCGAAGGCCAGGGGGTGTGCTCCCTGAGAAGTCCAAGTGCTCATTCAACTTCCCGAGACGCCTCTGGCACGGTCCCTGTGGGGGCGTGTCCGCCTGCCTCTCTGCTGTCCCCTCTTGCTCACCTCTGGTTCCGCATGAGATACGTTCGCTGGACGGGCAGCCGTGGCCAAGGTGCACGTTGGAGGGTCCCTTACGGCGGAGGTGTGACCCTGAGGGGAGATATTGCCCGGCTCGGTTTCTGAGAGATAAAGGGGATTGTGACCCCGGAGATTTTGTGAGACTAAGTGGAGGGCCAGAATGATCCTTCTGTGTGTTCGCTGTGATTAGACATTTTGGAGCGATCATCTTTGATGCCATTTCCCTCCGGTTGGCATCTCCTTTCCTGGTCTGCTGCCACTGTCCTTGTGTGTAACAACAGTCACAGTATAAGAAAGATAGTAGCTGGGAGGCCTGGCCCCGGACTGCCGGGCTGCACACTGTAACTCCATTGCTCACTGGCTGTGTGATCCGGGCATGTTGCTTGACCTCTCTGTGCTTCAGTTTTCATGTCTTTTAAACAGGTATAGCAATATCACCTTAACCCTAGGGTTGTTGTGAAGATGAAACAAGCTCTAGTGCAATTACATTCTCATTTATTGTATCCTAAGTGACATGCACTCATGATACAATAAATCATAAGTGATATGCACTTAGGATACAATAAACGATAATAATATATTAATCAGTATTGTTATTGTTATTGCCAGTAGTTTCCTAACTGGTCAGCTTACCTCTAAATCTTTCTATCCCAATACTGGTTACACTATCGCCCAAATAGGATTCTAGAAGACCAACCTCGACTTTGATTAAAGAAACGTAGTGGCTTTCCAATTTTGTAAAAGTGGAGACCAGGCATTCTGGAACAGGCAGAACCTCCCTGGCCTGGTCCTGCTCATCTCTACTCTGCTCACTAGCCAGTTCCTGGGTTCTTACAAGTCCTGCTGAGTTCACCTGTGTCCCGGCTTGGGGCCCTGCCCTCCCTCTTCAGAGCACATCCCCCCAAGTTCGTCTCCATGGTCACATCTCCTCTCTGACTGTCATTCAATTGCCTCGGTCTTCTGTGAACACTTGGGATTGCGTGACTCTCCTAGATGATCCGGGATCAGGTCCACAGCTCAAAACCCTTCACTGCAGCTGCCAAGTCCCTTCTGTCACGTCAGGTAACACACTCACCATTCTAGGGATCAGGACACGGATACTTTAGGGCCATTATTCAAATGGCCACAGGGTGTAGGGAAGATGATAAGGCAACCAGTAAAGACTGTTGTCCTGGTGCTAACCTGAGACCGTTGGGACGGGTGCTTGGATTGGGACACTGTTGTGAGGGCAGGACTCACAGGTGCTGGTCGCTGAGTGGTCCCGGCTGATAATGACGATGCAGGAATAAGAGAGCGACCCGGTTTCTTGCTGGTATGTAGTTGATGAAGTAACGACCGGAATCACTCAGAGAGACTATCGAGTGACCGATGATGAGCAAAAATTCTAATAGTGTCAGTAATACGTATAAGGTTTGCGACAAGGAAAGAGCTCATTATAAACTGGTTATCGCTGGATATTGCACACTGATTTCTGTCTGAATCATTAATTAGCACATGAATCAACAGCTGCTGATATCTCATCCACAAGCTATTTATGTTCATTTATTATTTTTTTTAAGGTACCATGCAATAAAAGGGAAGACCTGTGGAGGTGAGGATTGAGGACGAGTCTTCAGAATTATTTTTATGGTCCAGGTATATTTAGGAAAACGACATCTGTGAGCTATCAGCTTCCGCTCAATACGCTACAGCCCAGGTTGAGCTACGAGAAATCAAACACTTGAATTTACACGTTGGTGTGGAATAAAGAACGGCCTGTTTCCCAGTGTCTCAGGGCCGCTTGAGATTCCCATGACTCTTCCACGACTGGGGGCTTTCGCTTCCACCTTCTCTGCCCCTTTCTTCCTCCTTTCGTTCCGTCCTGGTTTTCTACTGTTGTGTGGGGAACGACCCCGCGACGCGGTGGTGAAGGACGGGGACCCTCTTATGAGGGCTGACGATGTCGTGGGGGAGGATCCCCGTGGGGTTGGGCTGGTGGCTGCTCTGTGTTCCTTGCTGGGGGGTGGGATGATTCAGGGCAGCCCCTCTGGGCCACACCATCCCGGGCGGCTTCACTCACATACTTCACAGGGTGAGTTGTGTGGTCTGATTCAGTGGAACCCCGTCCATGTCCTTCCCGTGGTCTCTCCAGTGGGTAGTTCCGAGTCGTCACTAATTAAAAATAGCCCAGCTCATCTCTGGGCACAGAAGTGCATGTGCGCGTGGCCGCTTTGGTCATGGTTGTGAGTTCACGTGTTCCCCCCGCCTCTCCTCCAACCCGACGCTCCTCGCTTCGGCCCTCATCTCCCACAGCTCGGTGTAGAGGGAATGATCTTCAGGTCATTTATTTGGTGTCTAAACATGGACCAAATTAGGTACAAGGAAAATAGTTGACAAAAATGCATTGTGAAGAATAAAGACGAATTTCAGGGCCTGTCACTGCCAATAAATTCACTCAGATGAAAAGCCCCGTGTGTAATAAAAACGCCGCGTTTCAGACATTAAATGATCTTGTCGTTTGAAAACGAGGATTAATAGAATTTTAAAACAGAATGAGCTCAAAGGAAGCTCGGTGAGTCACAATGGCCTTTCACATTTGCGGTATTCCTAAGATAATTATTAATTAGCACACCAGAAATGGTTTTAATGTAACACGGTAGAGATTGAAACACCCAAATGGAAAAGGCTACTTATTAAGCTTTCTCATTTTTCTTAAAATTAAAATGCTAAACTAATTAAAACCAAAGGCACTTTAAAACCAGCTTGCTTCCAAGCAGATTTTTAATATATGCCAAGCCAAGTAGAAGCCTCAGAGCTGCTTTCTGGGGGATAGAACCAGAAATCTATTAACAATGGCATTTCTTCTGGGTGTCCCAACAGCCTCTCCATGTAACCTGCGTGGCAATAAAGCCATTTCAGGTAGAATCTGGCCCCAGGTTGCGGATTTCTTAGGAGCCTTAGTTAAAACGCTCTAAAAGGTAAATCACACTTGAGCTCTACGTTGCTTAAGATTTCCCACGGCCTTCCACGGCCCTAGTGGGTAAATTGCCATTTCCCGGCTGTGACCGAGACAGTCGTACGTGTTCTGACCTCTACCTAGTTTTTCTCCCTCATCTCGTGGGTCTCGTTGTACTTCCACCTTCTTTTACATTTTTTAAACAGGACAAGCTTGTTCCTGCTCCCAAAGTTTTTAAATTTTCCATTTCTCCTACACTGTTCTTACCCACAAATCGTCCTACGGCTGCGTCCTTGTCACCGTTCAGGTTCTAAGGGTCCTGTCCAATGCGACTCTGGTCTAGCCCGTCACCCTGTGCTATGGATTCTCTTTGGGGCACTGACCCCTCTCTAAAGTGCCTTAATGCATGTTCCCTTGTTTATTACCCGTCTTCTTCCAACGAGGACCTGGGTCCCACAAAGCCGGGTCCTTTTCCGCCTGTTTAAATGGGGACGCTCAGTGCCCATCGCAAAGCACTGCGGCGTCCATACGTTACAGCCAGAAACGCCGACCGCGTTGGATTTCAAAGCAGTTGCCCTGCATGGCACTGTGAGACCTTGAAGAAATTTAGACAAAATTGCGTGGGCAGGAAGTGGGACCATACGTCTTGACACGCTCGGCTAATCTCTGAATCAAAGAGAAAGACAAAAAGGATGACGACATTGAATGCAGAAGGCTGGGAAGGGTGAGGGGCCTGATCCCTGTTACGAAAGAGGCTGACGCTTGTCCGTGTTTTCTTCGATCCGAGTTCTCTTTCTCTCTCTCTCTTCGTGGCCCAGTTTGTTTTCTCTCTAGCTTTGGAATTGTTCAAGAAGTGCATGTCAAAGGTGAGTTGGGAGGCCAAATGCTCTCTTTCTTCTTATATGTCATAGTTAATGTTGATTCACATGAAGCCACAGTTGTGAATACGTGGCTTCTTTACAACACAAGACTATTTTTCTCTCCCCTCTGGTCTGGAAGTCCCCCTAGGCCTCTCCGTCACCACCGCCCTGTCTCACGTTCTGTCCTGGCCGCCCCTGGTCCTATCTGACAACGTGTCGATGGATCTCAGCGTCTGTGGGAACTTGTTTGCTTCTGGAGGAGCATTTACAGGAAAACGTGTGTCTTAGAAGTTTTGGTGAAATGATAATTCCCGTCCCCCATATCTGGGATTGTGTGAGGGCCTTTTTCCTTCTCTGTCTAAACTACTTGCCACATGTCTGCTAAAGTCATGCCTTTCTTGCTAATTTACCAGGAAAGGCTAAACCAGCAAGTGGCAGGTGTGGCCATTAGCCTGTTAAACATGGGCCAGGCCTGTTAATAACAGGAGTGAACACACATAGAATGGCTGAAGGGGAAAGAAACCGTTACCACGGCCCTTATCTCTTCCCACTGATCTGCAGGATGAGCAGCGACTAATAGAGTTTCAGCATGGCTCTAACGTGATTTAGAAAGAAATAAATTCACACCAAAGACAGTCCGTGTACCCACCTATGTATTATATATGTAACGTGGATACCGAGCAGGCAATTCAGCCAGCACACGCTGAGGGTGTCTGTGGGCCGGAGCCCACTGGTTAGTGAGTACATGGCGATTGCCGCCCTGGGGGACATATCCGCTCTGGTGGGGGACACACATTTTTCAGGAAGTAGCTCGACCGCTTGATTATGTTTCTGAAATTCTCAAAATACGGTTTCTGATTTCAAAACATTGAGCAACCGTGCTGTGTTCACACTTTATACAATTTTTTTTTTTCGAGAAGAGAAAACCACCAATGCAATAGTTGGTGCACACAGAACGTTGTGTATCTCCGAGTGGTCGGGGCAGGGGGCCCCTCCCGCCCCCCAGTGAGTCGGGTGAAGAAGGGTTGACCCGAGGAAATCAGCGTGACGTGGCGGGAAGAGCGGGATTTTGGAACCACGAGGGGCTCTGATGGAGCCCCGCCCCCACCTCTGCCCACGCTCGAACCCAGGTTCAGTTAACCTCACCTACTCTCTGCACAACCTGTGCAGACGGGGGTGGGGAACTTGTGAGAGGATTCGTCAAGGTGGCGTGTAGATGCCACACGACACCAGGCCCTGTTGGCACAATTGACCGCAGGTACTTGCACAGGGAATGGCTTGTTTCCAGGTGTGCACTTGAACCCTGCACTTTCAAGGCCCAGGGCAGATGGACCCTGGGGCCTCTCAGCCTTCCTCCCGAAACCCTCGCCCCCCAAGTGCTGTGGTTCCGAAAGGCGGTCATTGGACCTCTCGGAAGCTTGGCTTAGCATTGAAGCTTTGACTCTCCATTCCTAGTGCTTGATGTCTGCGCAGTTTTAATTTTTACGAGGGTAAGTGTGGATAACCTCATCAACAAACACCTTTGGAATTCCAGCGTTTAAGAGGCCAACGAGGTGCTGGAAGCAAAAGGTTTGGGAGCTGTCTCTCCACTCAGTGGAGTTAAAGTGTAGCCCGGAGTTGGGCTGGGGATTCTTCTCTCTTCGGTCATTGAGTCGTTTAAGAAACCCGGCAGGGCCTCTGCTCTGCACCAAGGCTCTGTGTGTACCTTGGGGACAGAGCAGCAGACCACCTCTCATCCCCTCGTGCAGGAAGCTGGGCAGAGCTGAGGACGGCCATCCGCGATGAGGACACGCTGGCTAGTGCCACCGGCTCCGTCCACTTGGCGGGACGGCTTCCAGCTCGCAGGGGGTGCTCTGTCTTTCCGGAGTGCGTGTGTGGCAGTTGAGGTGGCGACACTGGCGGTGCCCGTGAGAGGAACTGCTGTTTCTGCTTTTCTACTTGTGGGGCAGCCCTGGGTTCTGGGGCCCCAGGTGAGCAGCCTCGTGCACAGAACGCCTGAGGGGGCGCTGACCACTGACCACACGCCCAGCCGGTAACTGCCGCGGCCGCCTCTGCCCGGAGCTCCGAGCTCGCGTGGGGGCCGCGGTCGTCGGCTGGTGATGGCTCTTCTATACTTGCTTCTCTTTGAAACCCAGCGTTCCTGGGGTGGGTGCGGGGGAGGGGGGACTCAACACTGTTGTCACCTTAGAGCAAGTTTTCGGCCCCTTTAACCACTTGCGTTTTGAGAGGCCACATACCCCATCAGAAACTTCTTTTTTTTTTTTTTTACCCTTGGCTTGTGTGCAGCCTCTTTCATTCTTCGGTTGAATGCATGACCCAGTTTTCTTTCCTTTAAATTGGTAGCAAAGGGGAATCGGAACACAGGAGCATTCTCAATAATTTTACGAAGCAATTTGGGACCTGTGGAAACTTCCTGTTGGTTGTGCCCACGGGGAACTCCACCTTCTGTTAGTTTACACTGAATTTTCCAAATAACTGCCGGGACTTGAATGTCACTTGCCTCCTGGGTAAGTGACATTATTTTCAGGGAGGAGTCGTATCTAGTAAATACATTGTTATATGATAGTCATCTAGACCTCCCTTCCCCCCTCAATAATAGTATTAATAATAATCATACCAATGATATAATAATTTGCACTGAGGGTTTCTGCAGTTTGCCTTTGTGTTGTCTTAGCAACGTTGGGTTTCTTTTTACTTTGAAACTACCGGTAGTACTGAATATAGGAGGGCGGTCTGGAAAAAATCCAGCCGTTGTCAGTGAACGAGAATGGTTATGTGGCCGGATTCAGCCCTTGTGTAGCTACGCAGAGAGCGCCTCCTCCGTGCCAGCCTTGCTTATAGCCCTTTATTGATGTTAAGACGAGACTCCTTTGCTCCTGCAACCCCATGAGGGGGAGGGTGTCTTCTCCCCTATTTCACAGATGAGAAAACAAGGCAGCCTGCGGGGTTGGCAGTAGCAGCTTGCTCTCCATTCTCGCAGTAGAACAAAGGCAGCCCAGCCATAGGGAACCTCGTGCAGGTTTCCATGCTGTGAGACAGTGTATATTTAAAGGTCGCGGGGTGGCCGGGAGGGCTCAGCAGGTCGAGTGCTCATTTGCGGCCCTGGGATCCGAGGATCGAATCCCGGCCCCGGTCCATGGGAACCCATATGCTGAACAGGGGTGTGCCCCAGTTTGGTTCTCACCGGGGCGAGTTTCCCATGTGGGAGGCTCCCGGCCCAGTTCCTGCCCTGCTCAGCCCTGTGCCCACCTGTGGAGTGAAACTATGTCAAAAACTGATATACAACTACGGAGACTGCTCTGGGCCCTCCCCCTTCTCTCTGTCTCTCTCTCTCTCTGTCTCTTGCTCTGTCAGAAGCCATAAAAAATAAATGTGTAAAGGCCGCAGTAAACTTCGTTTGCTGTGCATTCCTGAGAGCCGTGGCCGTGGACTGCCCTTGTTTTGGGGTGCACCACCAGGTGTGAGGGTGCTCACATGGCAGGGGCGTCTGTTTTGGTGAGGCCCCTGCTTCTGCACAGATGTGTTGGCAGCCGCCGCCCCCGGCTTTGTCACAGCTGTGCTCCTGATGCAGTGTTCACAGAGTCCCCTGATCCCAGGGCCCACGAGGGTCCCAGCCAAGAGCCTCAGCTGTCTGGGCATTGGTGGCAACGGCGTGGCTGCCACCACCGAGTCGGCTGTGCTGTCACCTGGAATGCAGTGTCCTGTCCTTCCTCCCCCTGTGTTTCCGTCGTCGGCATACAGGGGGTCCCAGGCAGGGTTCTAGGAGAACCTGAAGACCTTCCGTCCAGATGTGAGCTCTTCCGTGATCCCGAGAGGGGAGTGAGCGAGCCGCCTTCCCTCCTCACTCACTCACTCAGCCACGTGCACACGCTTCACGTCTGAAGGGACGTCCCCTGGGGCTGGGAGAGAAGCCAGCAGCCACCAGGGTCACTTTTCCTGACCGTGTTCCTCAGAGGAGTATTTCCTGGGCTCTGGCCAGGGGCCCTGGGGGACAAGGCATGCGAGGTGCCGGCCAGTCCCTCCTCCTTCTCACACAGGCCTGGTGACGATGGCGCCTCCCCCTCAACGGCCTTGTGGGCCCTTCCAGTGCTCAGCTCCCTGGGGGCTGAGCGTCAGACAGTCAGAGACGCCCTTCGGACGACTGGAAGCATGTGGAGGGTCAGCCAGAGCACTCTCGTGCTTGTGCGTGTAGGGCTGACAGTGTGGAGGGGGACAGGCACACCCACTTCCCTTTTGGGGACCACAGAAGACCTGCACGTCTTTGCCGAACGCCTTCAGATTCTTCTAGAACCCTGCCTGGGCCCCTCGCTGAAATGGTCTTAGGACATGACCCACGATGACTGTCCCTGCTGCTGCTCCCAGATGCCTCTGTGTATCCATCCATCGAGATTCTGCTCAGAGAGGATAATGGGGCCCAGGGAGGCAGACTGTGCAGCCGCCAGGCCCGGCCAGGGCTCGGGCACTGGGGTTCCGAGAGTCCCCCTTGGGCCGCGTCTGTGCCCGTCCCAGGTTCAGGAGTTCTAACCTCATGAGGTGGTGGGTGTCCCAGTGACAGGAAGCAGCCGCACGGCACGGCCTCTGACCCGCAGGCCTCATCTGGGAGCTGGTGTGCGGGTGGAACTTCTGGGCTCTGCTGGCCCGGGGCCTGCGGGCTGTCCCAGTGAGTGACCCCGGAAGGGACTTTTGCTTGGTAGCAGCTGCCCCGTGCGCCTGCCTCCTCGGACGGCCTCGCTGTGGTCAGCCGCGGCCCCTCGGCGCTGGTGTGCTCCCGGGGTCATGGGTGGGCCCTTGCTAACACACCTGTGTGTTCCGCCCAGCTGTGTGCTTCCCAACGGGGCTGCTGTGAGCAGCTGCGAAACGCGTCCAGTCCCCCCACGGCTCTGTAACGGGGCTCGGCGCCCACCCCCCAGGTCGAGCGGCTTCATTTTATTTAGTTTTCTGTAAAAAGGGACAGCAGGATCCTTAACGTCTGGCGATCAGCCCGGGGCTGAGTGCAGAAATCCTCCATCTCCCTTCTGCGTCTAGAATGATTTTTGTTTTCTGCGACGGCTCCAGCAAGGCAACTGGTTGCTGTTCAGAACCCAAACTCCTTTCCTGCTCGTCAGCGTTGCAAACAGGAGCGATTCCACCATTGCCGACCAGGAGGCCAGGTTTTCTCGGCGGGTGGTGTGTGATTCGCTCTCTTTGTCGGCTGCGGGTTCCTAATATTGGACTAGATGCAGGGGTCTCCGAACTTTTCAGCCCGTGGGCTGCATTAACGATCAAACAGCAGTTTGGGGGCCGACTACACACTCGAGGTCCAAATAAAAAAGAATATATCATAGAGGTTGTTTTTAATTATTTATGTAATATTATTTTATTCAGATAAAAAGGTCTCCACGGGCCGGATGAGAGGGCCTCGTGGGCCGCACGTAGTTTGGAGACCCCTGGACTAGAGGAAGGAGCCGTTCTATCTTCAGGCCAAGATGAGCAAATTGATGTTGTTATGAGAACTGAGGCTAATCCCTGACACACGGGGGACCTGGACGATTCACTTAAGAGTACAGTGGCCCGGGGGGCTGTAAGCTAAACTCCCCAAGCCTCAGGGAGGTGCACTGCAAAGGGAACCTCAGGTCTGTGACCCTCCTGCCACTACAGGCAGTGAGACAGAATAGTCACACAGTTCTGCCCTTGGAGTCATTCGCCATTGGCCTAATAATGCTGCGGAACAGGCAACTTTAACAGTGGCTTGTCCCACACAGGTGTGTGTTGCAGACACCGGTGGGTGGGCTGGCTGAGGTTCGGCTGATCTTCTCTTGCTTGAGGTTTGCTCTGTGGATTTTATTCGGGGGCTCGCAGTCCACGGGGAGTGGCCATGCTCTTCTCGTGCGGGGTCACAGGAGCACAGAAATGAGGAAGTAGCCTCATGAGCACATTTCAAACCTCTGTTGCCATCGTGTTGCCCAGAACAAGCGGCTGGCCAACCCCACAGTCAGTGGGGCCGGAACGTAGGCCCGATTCCAAGGTTGAGCGGGGCTGGCTATTTGCGAAACCGTGGTTCGGTTTATCACTGCCACCCTCGAGGCCAGGACTTGAACACCTTCTCAGGCTCTGCATCAGCTTTGTGATCTTCAGTTCTCGCGTTGCTACATTGGAGGCAGGGGGGTCCTTCATCAGTGGGAACTGCCTAGTCAGACCCTGATCAGAATGCAGGGCCAAGCAGGGCTGCTGTTTGAGCTGTAGAGTTGGCTGTTTGTTATTCACACATCCCTAATGATCTTGGGAAGTCTAATGTTTTCTAACAGCTGTAAAGACAAGCGATTCTAACGCGATCAACTATACATAATATCCATGAAATTACGTTGAATAATGTAATGATGTGTTATGCTGTCATTAACACATTATGAATACCTAATTTGAAAGGTTAATGAAATTGACAAACATACGAATACTATGGGTATGTCCTCAATACCACTTAATGACAAACCTCATGTTTTTGTTTGTGGCGTCGTTTGAAAGGGGAAAACTCCACCACTGTAAATGCCATTTTAGTCTTAAATGTAGAAGAGCCCGCACAATACGTTTTAATTGGAAGTGTAGGGTTATAATGTCTTTTAAACTGTGAAGGTCTACGTATAAGTAATGCTTAATATGTTAAGGTCATAATTATTTGAAATGGCTATAATAGTCCTAAGAGAATGGATAGCATCAATATTTACATTTTTATATAAAGAATGATTTTAAATATATTTTGTTCTTGAACGTTCACGTTGCCCCTGCATCAAGAATACTAGAACTAGTACTAATACCAGTATCCATATTGTACTAATAAATACTAATAATAACAAATAGCAGTGCCACATCAACAAGAGTAAGGATAACATGAATGCCTTCACATTATATAAAGCACCTAAAGGGTGTCCCAAAATCCACGCAATATTTGAATTCTGTGTCATTTGTGCAGTAAAGTGGTGCCAACGGAAAAAAAGACAGTGTGGCAGCTGACAGTTCAGGGTTATTAAAAATGGAGCGCTCCACCAAAGAACAACGTGTTTTCATTGTTGAGCAATGAAAATTTACAATTTTTAATGATAAACCTGTGTTTTCTAACAAAAGTACTTCTCGTGTGAATTTTGGGACACCCTCTATCTACACTATTGGCTTGACCCTTTTAGAAACCCAGTGAGATTCCTGAGGAAATGTCGCCATTCCATTTTGTTGGTGATGGAACGAGGTCTTGGAGAGGATAAATGACTTGCCTGAAGTATAGCTGGTCCCGGAGCCACAAGGCTGTGACATGCTCATCTGTGCCGTTCCCATCACGCTGCCCACCTCCCGGCTCCCAGGAGCCGCGCCTTTTGTCAGCCATCAGAGTTACATATACTTTTTGGTAAAAGTAAAATTTGTTTTGGTGATCAAAACAACAAGTGGTCATTGCAGCTCATTTGAAAATACAGAAAAGTATAGGAAAAAAATAATAACCCTCCTACTTCCGGATCCCCACCGTGGGGACATCACACTCATTAGCTCTGGTCTGTCTGTACGTGAGTGTGTGTGGACTGCACTCTTCTCTGTCTCGGTTCTGTCACAAGGTTGCATGTGACCAGTGAGGACACTGTAGGACACTTGGTCATAAATCCCACTCTTGAATCGCATGGAGTCATGAACTCGGAGGGAGAAGAGACAAGATGTAGGCGTGTTCCCAGCGGCCCCGCAAATGGGCTCCCGGCCTCTGTTGGAAAACCCTGCGTGATGTGCAGCTGCCCGCTGGGTCTTCTCAGGCTGTCCGGAGGCTGCACTCTGGGTGGTAGCGGTCACTTATTTTGCGGGTGAAAACACTGAGCTGTGGGGAGAGTGACCGGCTCGAGACCACACCGTTACCCAGCCACTGAGCTCAAACTTGAATTGGGGACTCCAGACTTCAGATCCTGTGTGTCACCCACCATCACTGTGCTGACTAGTGAGCTCTTCGGCTTCCTTGAATTAAATCAATTAAACCAAACAGAATACTATGCTATTCTCATCTTTTCATTCTTCCATTCATTCGCTTTTTATGCTGGGTTTTGAATTTAAGACTCTCTGGAAAAATCAACAAAACTTTTATGACGCAGGGGAAAGAATAGGTGGGTGGGAACGGCTTTCTGTTACCTCGGCCCCAAGGGGGCTTCCCTAGGCTGCTTTCCTATTGGAGGCTGGAGACTGAAGGCAGCAACCCGGGCACAGGACAACCCCGGGGGTGACACGGCCGCTTGGACGCATCTATGATGTTTCCCATCACCCGGACCTGTGCAGGGAGCGATGACCACACAGCCACGTCGCAGAAGTGCTCACTTGATGCAGAATATTCTGCAGCTCTGCGTGGTAGTAGATGTAAGCCCGCCTCCCACCCTGAGGGTGTGTGGGTGGGTGTGTGGGGGCATCCAGGCTTTACCCTTTCAGCCTGGTGGGACTGTCCCTACCCCTCGATTTGGGGGTCACCTGCCATATCTGATCACACCAGGGGAGATTCTGTCTCGAAGACAGGCTCCGATCTGAAGAGCACCCTTCCTGACAGATTGCTGAATCCATCTGCTCAGATGGTCAATCACGTAATTCACTGTTGATTTGGAAACTGGTTACGTGAGCACTGCTAGTGCCATTGTGGGAAAACATCTGAATAATTCAGCTAATAGATGGGAAGCTCCCCCGCATTGCTGGGGCAAAGGGGTGGGGAGCCGCTAACGCGAATAAGATGAACGCAAGCAGGCGACTCCAGCGAGTTCCCGGGAGCGGGGGGAGCCTGCCGCATGACGGGGGCAGCAGCTGCCGGGTTTAATTATTGTCATTTTGGTTTTTGGAGAAAAGAACGTGGGCCCCACAGTCTCGCAGGCACAGGCCATTAACACACTCTCGGAAAATGCTGTGTGATTTTCAGTGGCAAACAGGCCATCCAGGTTACTAACTGAACCCCACGCACACCTTAGTGGGTCCTATTTGTGCTACAGGATAGTATTTATCATGTGCTTCTTATTTGAAATGCGTGAATGTCATAATACATGCATCAGGGGAACATAAAAATGATGACTTTTCTTTCTGGAAGATTTATCGTTACATTTTCCAGAATTAGATACACGTGTCTTGAGGGGATCGTCCTGTTGACATTGAAACATAGGCTATGTTAAAAATGAAGTTTCTAGATGGGTGGGTCTCACGGTGTGAAGAGTCTTCCGTAGACGTAGACACGCAATCACTTTTAGTTCTATCTGTGCCATTTCATTTTTATTGAAAATGATAAACTGATGTGGAGTTGAGCTGTTCTCACACACTGCTTGCTGGCGTGGTTAGGGTTTTAACAGGCCTCAGGTGCAGATGAGTTAGTGCTCGGATGGAAATGCAAGAACCAGGGCGCTTGGATGGGAAGTGTTCATGTGCGTGCCCTCCCCCTCCCACAGCCCACATTCAGATGTTCTCTCTCTCACTCTCTCTCTCTCTGTCACATCTCTTCCGGTGTCTATCCAGAGGCCTTCAAAAATGGGGAAAGACCAAACAGCACCCGGCTCCGATGCTTTGACGCTGACAAACTTCTGGAAGGAGTGTCATGATGCGTGGGACATGGTGGCCTTGTGTTTTAATAAAGTCGGGATGGATTTTAAATCCTAAACTGCTCTGGGAAACTTAGGGGACAGAATTGCCCTTTTGGGGGTGTCGTGAACAAAACCTCAGCAAAGAATTCTTCTTTTGGTTTATTTTTATTTACTCTGTTTTTCCTTGTATGTTTTGGAGTTATCTTTAGATTTTCAATTACAGTTGGCGCTCAGTCGTATTTGAGACCCGTTTCAGGTATACAGCAAGCGTTTCAGGTATACAGCAAGTGATCCTGGAGGGATTGGGTACAAGAACGGGCCGTCTGCGATTAGGTCCACGTGTGGCTGGCTGGCCGCATAGCGTGCGTGGAGAGCCTGCGTCCGTCAGCGCTGGGCTGGCTGCGTATCACATGACACCCCAAGTGACAGCGGATCAGGTGAGCTAGAGGCTGGTCCCCCTCTTCCTAAAGCATTGTTGGGGGGCAAGCAGCCGAGGGCTGGGCGGCCACCCCATGGTCACCAGGGCTCTAGGCCTCACTCTCCCCGTGCGTTTCATGGCACCTCAAGGTGAAGACACTTGTGGGCGTCCGCGCGATCACATCCATATTTCAGAAGGCAGAAAAGAGGAAGAGGAGAGGTGTCGCTCCTTCCCCTTCTGCTTTTATTCAGCAGCCTGTTCGGAGGCCCCCTCCCAGCCCCACACCCACACATCTCGTCTCACAGGACCACACCTAGCTGCCGACAAGCTGCCCAGGGTTCTCCTTGCAGCTGGGGACAGATGACGTTGAAGTTCCGCTCCGGGGAGCGAGGGGGGCTGGGCATTGGATGACAGCAGACGGCTATGTCTTCAGACTTCACCAATTCCTGCAAATGTCACGCTGACGGAATTACAGGTAAACGCTTCCCATTTTTGCCACGTGCCCGAGTCTCTTGAATGGAGAAAATTTGTAAAGGGCATTGTTTAGCGACAGCCTGAGACGAGCGGGACCACATCGATCAGGGTGTTCTGTTCTGTCCGTCGTGCATGTTCCCAGCTCAAGTCGGGATCCGTAGTGATTAGCGCTCTCAGCTGTGGGTGCACAAGGTGACAGGTCCAGCTGTGGGTGCACAGGCGACAGGTCCACGAGTTGTCTGATGACATCGCTTATGGGTAGCAGGGTTTGCCTCTTACTGGGAAAAAAACAAAACCCAACAATTTGTTGTTATGTCTGTGTGCGCCACGGATATTCTCGGAGCCTGTCTTCCCTGGGAATCTAACTTGTAAGTCACTACTCGACAGGATGGACATGGCTGGGAAATTCTGAATACACAGTGGCAGAGCAGGGCCCCGGATGGGACCGGAGCCCAAAGGCCGGGCACCTGAAGGGTCCAGCCGAAAATTTTCATTCCTCAGCGCTCGGCAGTTAATAAACGCCCTAGTTAAAAAAAACAAAAAACAAAAAACAAAAAACAACTTCAAACCCACGACTCTGCGGCTCCCAACGCGGTGGACACACGGAGCCCCGCGTGAGCAGCTCTCGGGGCGGCTGGGCCACGGGGCGTGCTGACGATACCCCTTCCCCGTCACCTCCAGCGACAGGAGGCCGAGCGACAGGTGGCTCTTCCTGTGTGGACAGCAGGCTAAGGAGTGAACTCCTATGTCCCACCAACCACAAAAAACTCACACGTCGAAGCTCTCACGCCGAGTCTGACTGTTTCTGGAGATGGCGCCTCTGAGGGCTCATTCAGGTTACGTGAGGTCAGAAGTGGGGGGCCCTGAGCCTACAGGCCCGGCGTCCTCTAAGAAGAGGAAGAGGTCCCGAGGCCTCTGTGTGTGCACGCGTCTAGGGAAGGCCGTGTGGGGTCCCTGTGGACGAGCCAGGAGGGGTATCGTCCATGGGGATCCACCCGCCCCGATCACGGCCTCCGGCTTCCAGCCCCCGGAACTGGAACAAGATAAGTGTCTGACCCCTAAGCCAGCCCGTCTGTGGTCTTCCGTTATCGCAGCACAAGGGGACGAGCGTGGGGTGGTGGCATGGAGGGGGTTGCCTCAGAAGGAGTGGCAGAGCGAGGTCCTGACCCGCGACCCTCCCCGAGTGTCCCTGTGGCCGTCACGTTCGTCCCAACACTGCGCAGTGGTCACACCTGCAGCCGCAGAAAGGCACCAGCCATTGCCTCGTCCGCGCGTTGCTGGGGACACAGAACGCAGAACCCGGTGTACCCTCCCAGGCCCCGCGGAGCCTTCGCCGGCCCCCCGCCCCGCCCGGCATCCCCGCAGCCTTCACGCCGCCCCCCGCCTGTCTGCCTCTGTCCTTCCTTTCGCCCTGCCGGCCTCTCAAGTCTTCTGTGCCACAGACGCCAGCTTAGCACAGAGCCGGGCTCCCTCTGCGTTTGTGAGGCCAGATGGCTTCGCTCTCCTGCACTGGCCTCTTCTGCCTTTGGGGTGAGCCCCCCACGCCCCTAATGGGCAGAACACGGCGGTAACCATCACCCTGAACTTCTTCCGGCCTCAGGAGCAGCCTGACGACTGAAGTGACATTTTCCGTGACCGTGGGCACAGCTGGCTGCTGAAATGTCCATGGAGAAACGACTTGAAAAGGGGTTACTTTGGAAAGAAAGGCCTTGACAGTCCCCTGAGCGTGTCCCCAGGGAGCTGGGTCGCACACATCAAAGGCCGCCTGAAGGACAACTTGAAAGGAGCGTCACCTTGGGGGAAGCTGTGTTTGTAACGGATCCGAATCGAGGGCAAGAGGGCGCAAGGACATCAGATTTATTTCAAGAAAAACGGCATCCTGTTCATCTTGGAAAATAATTATGTGAAGCCACCAAAGTGCCACTTCCTCCCCCTCCCTCCTCGCCCGCCGCCCCGGGTCATCACTGGCAGGCAAGTGCTCAGGACCTTGATACGGGGGCCCAGTGAGCCCCCGCCTCTCCCACTTAGTTGTGGGACCCCTCCCCCACCTCTCCGGGCCTCACCCCCAGAACTTGCTCTGCTAATTTTTCTACATCCCAAGAGTCAGGGGGCCTGTGCCCCAGGGCTGACCCCACCCCTCCTGGGCCGGTGCCTTCGGAGCCTGTCCCAGGTGAAGGACAGAGCTCCTGAGTGTGACCGCCTGACTCTCTCCCCTTCTTTCCACCTTCCTTCCCTTTGTGAGCGGGTCTCACGTGGGCTCTGGAAAGCAGGCCGCCAGCCTCTGCCCTTGTCCCCTGCGGTCCCGGCCCAGTCCCTGTCCTGCTCTCACAATGTGGCTCCTTGTGGAAGACCCCGCACTACCCCGTGGACTTCCATGTCCGCCTCTTCTTCCTCAGGTGGGTGCCCGTCAGTGCCCCCCCAGCGCAGTCCCCAGACAGAAGGGTTTCCAAGGGGCTACAATATGCCATCCGTGTCCGGAGTGGCTCTCAGTCTCCGTAGGGACCAGAAGCCATTCAGAAACAGTGGCGTCCCCTGCTGATGCCTCAGCCAGCACCTACCCTGTCCCTGAAGGAGCGGCCATTCTTTACAGGCTGTTGATAAGAAGAAAAGTCTGGGAGGGGCTGTCACGGGGTGAGTGGCTTCTGACGCTGGGTTCCTGGCGATAAGCCTGCACGGAAGCCAAAAGCCAAGAGCCCGGTGTCACCTTTGGTCCAAGCTCTTGATTTTGTGGATGTGGAAACAGGTCGGGGCAGGTTCACGGATGTTCCTAAGTTACAGCCACGAGGGAGCAGCGGATCTGGACCCCAGGGTCTCGCCTCGGCCGGGGGTCTTGCCTCGGCGCTTCATTCATTGGCCTCCGAGCTATCGCGTTCAGTTCAGATGGGACAGGCGTTGTGCCCGGTGTCGCGGGGACCCCGCTATAAAGAAGCCAGAGCCGGGGTCCTTGACAGCCGAGCGGGGACAGAAGCTCTTGTACGTGGCTCTCACATTCAATGCCGAGGGCACTCATGCTCAATAGAGGGGCACAACTACAAACTCCAGTTTTCCTTTGAAAAGTAGCACTGGAACCAGGACTGACGCACATGCTGAGAGGTGGCGGAAGAGCTCCTGCTGAACGCTGTCTCAGGGGATAAACCGGGCAATGAGTAGCTCTTGTGCAGCCTGTCTCCTCCACACGTTCTGACGGTCGTTCTTGCATTTTCTTGGTAATGTAAATAGAAGTCTTAGGTTCCTTTTTCTTCTTCTTTTTCACTTTCCTGGGATGAGTGATGGTGTTTAAAGCTGTGAGCATGCGCCGACGTGCACACACACATGCATGTGCACACACCCACACGCACACCCACGTGGGCACACGCACGCACACACAGACATTCGAGGTTTTCTGTTCCGGAAGGGGCAGCAACAGTCACCATGGAGAATTCTGTGCTGGAAACTCTTCCTCAGAGAGGTGATCCGCAGGCCAAGGGCTGGCTTTGAATTGATGCCTCTGCCCCGAGGCACCGAGTGCTCTCATTCGGAGTTTATTTGTCCTGTCTGCAGTGAAATGGATCGAATGTAGGGTCACCCAAGCAGGACGCAGGGCCTCGATGCCTCCAATCTGGGGCTGATGAAACCTGAGGGCCTGGTGCTGTCTCAGCGGCGCAGAACTGGTCTGTCGCCAGCTTTCCTGCTCGGGAAATGGGTGGTGCGTCTGCGGAAAACACTCAATCCGTCCAGCGCGGCCCTGGCGGTCTGCAGGCTGCACGCCCCGTACGACGCGGCCCCCCCTTCCTCCTGGCCTCGGACGCAGCGTACACGGCTCGGACGGCTCCCGTCCTTCACTTGCTTGAGGAAGTCTACAGAGCTACGGCTCACCGGCTCCAAAGCGCAGGGTGAGGTGGCTGTCCTTATTTCTCAACCACAACCTTCGGCCCCTCCCGCCCAGCAGCTGCGTCTTTGTCTGCAGAGGTCTCTTCCTAGAGCTCAGTTTTCAGCCCGCCCCCGCCCCGGAGGCAGGGCTTGTCTGAACGCCCCTCACACGCTGTGCACAAACTCCGCGTGTGTACGAGCCCGTGCAGATACTTCCAGACACAAGGTCCAAGGTCGATGTTCCCAGCAGACATTTAAATATTTATTTATTTATTTATTGTTTTTTGACAGACAGAGAGAGAGAGACAGAGATTGAGAGAGAACTGAACTGGGGGAACTCCCCAGTTCAGCATATGGGTCCGCACGGGCCGGGGCTGGGATTCGATCCTCGGTCCCCAGGGCTGCAAAGTGAGTGCTTAACCCACTGAGCCATCCCGGCTTCCCCCCAGCAGACATTTAGAGGGACCCGCGGCCCCATGGAAAGCCTGTGGTCAAGAGCCTTCCCATGCTTGGAAACCACAAAGGACCTGAGATGTCATGTAGTAAAAACTCATTTTGCAGATGGGGAAACTGAGGCCCAGGGAGACGTAATTACTTTCCTCAGGGCAACACAACAGGATGGTGACAGAGCGGCACGCGCATCCAGGAGCAGAAACCTGGTTTTCCTTCAGTCTGCGCGTCCGAGCACCTCCCGTGGCTCCGGGCCCCGCGGTGCCGTCTGCGCGTGAGCGCTGGGACCTGAGGCGCTCTGGGAATGGACCGCGGCCCCGCGTCCGCCTCCTCCGGTGCTTTACTCTGGCGGCTGGCCGGCATCCTGTCGCACAGGCCTGTCCGGAAAGTCCTGTTCACACTGATAAACCACCCACCCGTGTGGATCCCTGGTGGTGTTCTTTCGCCATCAGATGCCACCTCCTGGGCAGTGCTCCACTGTGTGTGTGTGTGCATGCGGCCTTGTACACACACGTGTGCATATGCACCCACTCATGCAAGTTCAAAGCAAACCTGAGTGCCCATAATAGGGAATCAACAGAGAGCAAGTTTCAGGTTTCACTTTTGTGTGCCAGTTGGCTTCCTAGAGGTTCTAAAGAAGGCGTCTGTGTAGGGACTGTCTCCTTGAGCCTGGAGGGACATCCTTGTCCATGAGAGTGCCAAGGGCTCCCCCCTGCTTCCTGCTGTGACATGGGGGAGGGGACCGAGGTTGTCATCAGTCAGCCCCCAAACTCGCCCGGAGGGGGACTCTCACACGGAGAGGACGGGATGAGACAGTGGGGATGGCTGGGTGGGTCTCAGGAGAAATGAACCACACACACACACACACACACACACACACACACACACACACACACACACACACCCACCCACCCACACGCGTGCGCACACATGTGCCAGCTCTGCTCCATCATTGGTTTGAGGGAACACGGACCAAAGGTGGTCAGACTGGCAGAGAATGCAGAGAACACGGAGCATGAAGCTCGGATTTTACCAGCCAAGTAAACCGAGACCCCGGACAGAAGTGACGGACTGGGTGGCAGAGCAGAGAGGAAAGCCCCAAACCCGGGGCTTGACCTTTGGAGTGTTGCTTAGTGACCTTGGGCTGTGTTAGGTGACACCACAAAGTGAGTGCTCTGGGGGTGTGGGGGTGGGGGGTACGGCAGACCTTCAATCATCTGCTCACTACCGCAATGTTGCAAAAATCCCCTCAGAACTGACACAGTGACACAGGAAGGAGCAGCGTGGGGGGTGGCGTGCGAAGCCCTTTACGTGAATTCTATGTGATTTTTACACCTTATGATGAGGAAGGTCAGGTTGCTATTGTCACTTCACAGTGAGGGTAAGACGCTCGCCTAGTGGCATCACCAGTGAGTGGCCCAGGTGGATGGATCGCCCAGGGGAGGGTCTATAATGACACGTGAGTCAACCTGCTCTAAGCTGGACGCCTGGGGTCCAAGGTGCTGCAGGCAGGATGGGGCTCAACTTCAAGGTTCTGCTTTCCTGTTTGTCACCTGCTTCCCTGGAGGCCCCGTTTAGCATGTGGGACCCACAGGCCTGAGAGCCATCTACACGTTGCTGTAGAGTGACCGGACCCTTATTCTTCACGGGAGTCTGCATTGCATTTCCAAATGAAATAGCTGTTTGGGGTCCCTTTTCTTCTTTGCCTTCTCTGGTTCACAGTCATCGGATTTGGGTTTATGTGCCACGTTCACAGGCTCCTCACCTGCTTCCGTCCATCCTTTCCTTCATGGAACCACAGGGGCTGGGCACCTTCTCATCCATGGCTCAGGGCTCGGCACGGATACGCGTCTGTTCCTCTGTCCTACTGTGAGCAACACAAATGGACCATGAGAAGGACCGTGTTTCCACTCAGTGCCCACATGCTTGCGGCTGATCTCCTTGTGTGGGGCCTTCCTCCCTCTGTGGACACAGATCGGGCAGGTCCACCGGCCCGCCTGGCCCTTTGGGCACGCGGGCTCCTCTCTGGGAAGAGCCGAGCATGGTTTGGCTGGAAGGGGAGCTTCTTCGTGAAGGCCAGGAGCCTTGTGGGCCAGGCCCTGAGGTGGTGGAGGTGAGCACACATTCCGACCCTGGCAGCAGCCTGTCACCTCTCGGCAGCCTCTGTCACTCGCCTGTACTCTGCATTTGCTTAGATTCCTGACTGACGGGTAGGAGGAGACCCAACCCTGGGAGGAACCGAAACCAGAGATCGAGGCTAGCAGGACCCTCCCTGTTAACCTCAGAACTGTGAGCGCATCTTCTCGGTTTCCTGTCACTTGCCCTCTGGGGCAGGGTTTGCACTGGCTTCTCGAAGGCTCAGGTTGTGCGGCCCTTTGGGCGGATCTGACCCGCGTGGGCTCAGTGGGGAACGTGCCCAGCATTGAGGCTGCCACTGTGCATGCCCAAGGGCCAGCTCAGCACACGGGAAGGTCAGGGCCGCCCGGTGGACCTTGTCCCACTCCGGGATGACAGTGGGGCCTGTGGTGGTGGGGGGTGCCCAGCCTGGTTGGGTCACCTCGGGGGCTTTGTCACCAGGGGTGGGGCGTGTCACTGTTCTCAGCCTTGGCACTGGGGCCCCTGCGTCTGTGAAGTCCCGAGGCCGAACTGGGGAAGTCTTGCCTCTCAGCCCAGAGCCCAGCTGGTCAGGAAGGGCCCGCAGGTGGTTTCAGCTGGAAGTTTCTGCCATCTGCAGGATTGCGGTTTATTTCTGCTTTGCTGCAAAATCAAAATGTTAGCAAGAGCCAAGCCTTCTTGGTGGCTAATGACAGAGAACATGACCTTTTATTTCACAGATAATACTTAGACCCTTAGACACATGGTGGGGGGGGGGGGGGGGGGTATAAAAAAGAAAATAGAATAAAAAAGAAAGCAATCTCTGGAGTAAGAACCTGCATCGTCTAGAAGGACCTCAGCACATGAACACAACTTAATCATTTCCATTATCTGTAACAATAGGTGACACATCAGTGGTCCACACACATAAATTTCAGGTCTTACACAAACTTCGGCTGTCCTAGCCCTTTTGTCAACGGGGAAACTGGTAAGGAGTTGAAACGAAAGGTTCCCCAGCCAGAGACCAGCGGAGCAGGACTGAGCCCGGGTGTTGTTCTCATGGGGTCCGATGGGTCCTCAGGTCCCTGCCTTTGGCTCTCCTCCCTCAGGAGCTCATCTAAACACACGAGCCCACCGGGGTGTTCTTTGCACAGGGGAGTGGGTGTGAGCAGTGTCTGTGGGTGGCGGCTGAGCATTTGCTCTACAGCTTTACAGACCACGCCCATTTGACCTGCACGAGGGTCCCCTGAGGCGGCGCTTGCTACTTTCGCGAGCCTGCTTGGCAGACACAGGGTAGCCGTGGCGGGTGGACGGACCAGCTCCATGGAGGCTGTCCACAGTAAGGCCTTCCGGGTCACAGCCAGGGTGCTGTGCCCTTGACCCTACCGCCCAGCTCCCTGCTGGCGTGCAGCACTGAGCGTGTTTGACTATGTCTTCATCGTCACCTGTAGGCACTTGCTCCTCCGTAACAACAGCTGTACCAGAGTTCCCTTTTTCTTGTTTAGAAAATGGCCTCTTCAGGTGCTTTCTTCAAGCTGTGCTGCACGGTAGCTGCACATCTTCCTTGAGTGTCTTTGGAGCGAGCTGCAGGCTTTGGCGCTACCTGGGCCTCCTCTCGGCGACACCGCAGGCCGCTCCCCTTCAGCACAGAACCAGAGTCCTGACCATGTAACTCAGCAGAGGGCAGGTGAACCACCTGCTCCATGACTCCACGTATTCAGTCCATGCATGCAGGTGCTGCCGTGGGAGGCACTGGGGGTCCTGGGACGTGTGACAGCTACAATCCCGGAGGCATTTCAGCGTCGTGAGAGCGGGTGCTACAGAGGATGAGCCGCCTCTCAGGAGTGAAGGGAAGGGCGGGGTCTCCCTAGCCAACTGTGGAGATGAGTGGTGGGCTGCTATTTTCAGATGTTTAGTCAGGTTTCCCCTTTAACCTGGGATTTCTTTGTTCCCTTAGCTATTCCTCCCATCTGAACAGAGCCGTCCTCTGCTCCTTGTCGTAGAGAAGGGGGGAGGGTTGAGTCTAGAAGGAGGACAAGAAGCAGTCCGGTTGTGACTTACGTTCTTCCGGATCTCTGGGCCTGCAGAGGTGGCCCACTCCTCACCCCGTGTACAGGTGGTTGACCCCCCTTTCTTGGTGATTCTGTAGGGGGAGGCCTCAAGTAAGGCAGGGCTCTTACAGGAAGATGCTCACCTCCTCAGACTATTGCCCTGTTTTCCTCCCTGGCAACCAGATGAGTGACAAGGGCCAGATCTTATCACAGCCCAACCAGGGGTGAGCTGGGCTGGCAAAGGCAAAGAAGTATGGGGGTGGGGTGGGGGTGGGAGGGTGGTAAATGGCAAAGGAGCTGCAGGATCTAGCTTCTATGTCCCAGGAGGACCCAGGAGAACATTCATGTGATCTGGTCAAAGACCATAAAGTTGAATGAGGGAGACTTTAGTGATATGGGAGCACTCCCCCAGGGTCCAGGGCTTCCCATCTTGGCCAGGATCCCTGGAGACACTGGTGGCACCTGCTGGGAGGAAGCCAATGGTGGAAGAAGGGCGCAAACGGCTCCAGGATGGGCATGCTGGAGTGGAGGTGTGCTCCCTCCATGGCCTGGAAGATGTCCCCTTCACAAAGGAGCACACTGCCAGAGTGGCCCCGGCATCGAGAGAGGGCCGGCAGCAGCTATGGTCTGCAGGTCAGTCAATGACAGGCGATGAAACCACAGAACTGGTTCTTGAGAGCAATGGGATGATAGGGTCCTGAGATGACAGAGGCCAGGGGGTGTTCTCATCGTGCGAAGTGAGGTGGAGGCTAAGTCACCCTGAGGTCAAATCAGGGGTGCACCCGGGGGTGTCCTGACCTGCAGAGAGCTATGGAGGTGACCAGGAGACAGACATGTGGCTCCTAGAGGTACGAAGTGCCGACAACCAACGAGAGTGATGCCTCATTTACACAATCAAACGAAATCAAGCACGGATGTTGAGGAGGGTGAGCAAACCCACCCCAAGGAATAGTCAGGGTCTCTTGCCTAATTCTCAGACCTGAACCCATGGACTGAAGGAGAAGCAGAGTTCCTGCCAGGAAGGGCCCTACAACATCGCAGCAAGCGCATCCGTCCCGGCAGGCGTGTTCGGGAGTCCTTCCCCCACTTCTCTGAAGGGTCTTAGGCCGTTTGTTCAGGCACATGCACGTGGGGGAAAGGAGTTGCTAAGCTTTTTGAGGAGCATTAAACTGACATTGAGACTCGGGGACCCAACGTGACACACGGCCTCTCTGTTTGAATGGAAACAAAGGAGTCCTGGGTCAGTCCCTGGACCTCCTGGTTGTCCTTTCCCTGGTCCTCAAGCACAACCTGGAGTGTGTGCACTGGGTCTTCGGCAGAACCTGCCTGCCCATTGGTTCCTTTGTCCGGAATAAAACACGTTGTACTGGGAACACCCTTCCCCTGACCAGATAGTAAGTCATGAGCATGATCACGTATCGTGTTGGGGGCAGGAGTGCCACAGCTGATGCCACCCTCAAAGACGGGGGATGTGGGGGTGTGGTCCCTGTCATAGCCCATCCAAGTCACTGGTCCGGCCCCTGCACAAACCAGAGTGCACCCAGCGTTAGTGCCCCTCGCCGCTGCTCTCCCGGGTAGGACATCCTTTTGCTTCTGGCCTGTGGAAGGAAGCCATCGATTTGGGGGAGGTGTTCAGTACCGGGGTCATCTCATTACCGCTGCTGCTGCGTGTCGAAGCTGCTGGCAGCTCTGAGCCCCAGTAGCAAGCTCTCAGGGACAGCGAACAGCCACTTGGCAGATGACGTGCGCCTTGACTTGGTCTTAGTGTTCACACCGGTTTGCCCTTCCTGCCTGCCCTACTGTCCCTCAGAGGATTCCTACGCCTTTCCCTTCATCTCTGCCTTTCAGTCTGAAGTGAGCCTCTTGTGGGCAGCATAGGGAAGGGTTTTGTTTTCTTACCCGTTCAGCGCTCCGGTGCCTTTTGATTGGAGCATTTGATCATTTATAGGGAAAGGAGTTGTTGATAGGTAGCTATTGCCATTTTATTATTCATATATTTGATCTTTTTTATTTTTCCATCTTAGAAAAGTCCCTCTAACAGTCCTTGTAAGGCTGGTTGGGTGGTGATGAAGTCCTTTAGCTTTTTCCTGTCTGGGAAGCTCTTTATCTGTCCTTCAGTTAGTTGTAAATGACAGCCCTGCTGGGTAGAGTCTGGCTGTAGATCCTTGCCTTTCATCATGTTGACTGTTTTGTGCCAATCCCTTCTGGCCTGCAGAGTTTCTCTTGAGAAGTCAGCTGATAATCTTATGGGAGCTCCCTTATAAGCGACTAGTTGCCTTTCTCTTGCTGCTTTTAGAATTCTGTCTATCTTTAACCTTTTGGCATTTTAATTATGAGGTGTATGGGTGGGGCCTGTTTGTATTTATTTTGTTTGGAACTCTGTGCTTCCTGGACTTGTATGTTTATTTCATTCCCCAGGTTAGGGAAGTTTTCCATCATTATTTCTTCAAATAGGTTCTCAATCCCTTGCTCTCTCTCTTCTTTCTGGTACCCCTATGGAATCTTAAACTACTCTCATTTAAAACATTTTCCTTCCTTCCTTCCTTCCTTCCTTCCTTCCTTCCTTCCTTCCTTCCTCTCTCTCTCTCTCATTTTTATTGGGTGTTTCCTGCTACCTTTGTCTTCTAAATTGCTGATTCGCTCCTCTGCTTCATCTAGTCTGCTGGTAATTTCTTCTGAAGCATTCTTCATTTCAGTTATTATTCACTTCGGAGTGTTCCTTTTTTATGGCTTCTATGTCATTTTTTATGTTTTCGATCCCTTTGTTAAGTTCTCATTAAGTTCTTTGAGCATCCTTATACACCCTTATAACCATTGTTTTGAACTCTGTCTCTAGTAGGTTGCTTGTCTCCAATTTATTTAGTTCTTTGTCTGGACATTTCTCTTATTCTTTCATCTGGGACCTTGTTCTTTGTTTCCTCATGCTCTGTGCCTGTCCCTATGTATTAGGTAGATCGACTACATCTCCCCGTCTTGGCCAGGTGGCCTTACGTGGTAGGTGCCCTGTGGGGTCCTGGCCCAGTGTCCATTGCCACCTGCTTTGTGTGCTCCAGGAGTGTCTCTTGTGTGGGTTGCGTGCCCTCCCGTTATAGCTGAGCCTTGATCGCTGTTGGCACATCAGTGGGTGGGATGGGCCCTCAGGCTGCGCGGGGTCTCGCCGTGTCTCCGGCTTACGGGCCTGCTGGGCGGGAGGCTTCCCCACTGGGCCTGTCGAGGCCGCCCTACGCACGTGCCGCTTGTGGGGCTAACTGGTGGTGCTCTGCTCTGGTCTGAATCCGACCTCCACTTGCGTTGGTTCTGGGGCCTTGGGCTGGGCTCTGGTGCAGGCCCCGGTCACCCACTGCCTGTCACCAGCAAGGACAACCTGGTAGGAGCTCCAGAGTGCTCCACGGTTGTTTCCTGCTTCTGGTAAGCCTGGAGGCACGCGGGAGAGAATACACTGTGAACTGAGGACGGCTGCCATCAGCACTGGGCCTGGGGTAGCTCCTCAAAAACCAGGACGCCCCGAGGTCGGCTCTCACCTACCAGCTCCCATATGGTTCAGTCGCTGATAAAGCTGCGTGCGGTATACAATTTGGGTGAGTAAGGGCTCAGGGAGTCACTAGAGTGGGAAGAGTTGTGGTCACCAGGTTCATGTAGATTCTGCTTTGGTGCCAGTGCTGAGCCTGGCTCTGCTCAGCAAAGTCTCAGGGCACAGGGAGGCCCGTCTCTGCCTGCCTGGGGCCTGTGGACACCAATAGTCTTCCAAGCAAGAGTGTAATGCAGTCAGGGCTGGTGCTGATGAAGGAAGTGCCTCAGGAGTTGAGTTAGGAGGGGTGGGGTCCCAGGGAGTCTGCAGGTGGACTGAGAGGAGCTCACCGGACCAATCAGATTCAGATTTGGCCGTGAGGAGGCGGGCTCAACACAGGAAAGATGGTGCCTGCCTGCCAGCTGATGGGAGGAGGACCCCACACAAGGAAAATGGCAACTGTCCTCCAGTCCTTACCCCAAAGCCTGACACCTCAGTCTCACCTCCATATGCCTCTGACACCACCCCCGTCACTGACCCTTCACTGGAGCCCGCGGTGAGTGCCTGTGAGCAAATGGGTCTCTGTGTGGGCTCTTTAGGAGGACATCTAGGTTCCTGCAGCCTCCATCCCACACAGATGGTCAGAATTCCTGCTGCTCCTCACAGCCAGGTGTAGGGGGGGCTCCTCTTCCCAGCAGCAGTACCCAGGTTGGGAGCGCCTGGTGGGCTGAGGTCCCTCACTCCTACGGCAGCGACCTCGATGGCCCAGATATTTCTCCTGATTCTTGGCTACTACACACAGGTGTGGGGCTTGTTTTGTGTCTCCACCCCTCCTACCTGTCTGACGTGGCTTCTTATTTGCATCCTTAGTATAACTGTTCTGTTCAGGTAGACTTCGGATGGTTCTGTAATGTAGTTGTAATTTTAATGTGTTCAGGAGAGGAAGCAAGCCCAGTGTTTATCCACTCTGCCATCTTGGATTTCTCTTTAGTGAATTTGCTTTTATTGTAATGTTGTAACCCTCTTTCCCCCCATTGTTTTTGCTTTAAAATTTACTCCTCCTTCCACCCTTTGATGGTATTATAATACAACTCCACTTTTATTGGTAGCATCTGCTTAGAAAGTCCAAACACCTTTAAGCTCTGAATTTTGTTTTAGTTAACGTCAATTTGGGTCAATTTGGGTATAAAGCTTATTTTTCTTTGCAAATTTTAATGTGTCCCCCACGTCCCGTCCAGTCCAGTCTTATTGGCATCGAGTGATCTTCTGTAGGTGTGAGAGTGGGGCTCGTCTGGGGTCCTCTGGGTCCCAGCGCTCTGGAAGGGGGTCTTCTGCCTGGCTCTGCTTTGTAATGAGGCCTGGACTTTATCAAAAAGGCCACAACAAGGAGGGGTCAGCAGAGTGTCTCTTAAGCCAAGAGTGGTTTCATTGCTGCTCTTACTTTCCTTGTTTCTGTCTTTTCCTTAGATTTTGGCCTGATAATTCCTTATTATGTCATAAAGACATTTTCAAGAATCAAAAAAATATGTCCATAATTTTTATTAGGGTTTAGTGTTAAGTCAGAACATTTGCTCAGCATATTACTGGAAATAGAACTCCTAAAGGTAATTTTTTTAAGAAAAAAATGATTAAAAATGGTAAAATTTAACATCTACTCATTCCGCATGTGCAGAGAACTTGTTTAACTGATGTGATGCAAACATTCACTCTGAAATTGGCAGGATGGACTATAAGATTCTGAAGTTCCATCATGTTCACTATAATTCAGAGAGAGAGAGAAAAAGAGAGAAAGGACTTCAATATTTATTGGATGGAGGCATGTTACCAATTTCAACAATTGATTTGCATTATACAATTGAGACAATGAAATTGAAAATAAATTAAAGCCACTTAAACAACTGTTTTGTGGAATAAATATGTGAGATTTGAATATTTACGATGCTAAAGCAGATTAAGTTACTGAACACTTATTTCTAATCTGTCATCAATGATGCAAAGCTCTCAGGAGTATGTTATTAAGTTTTTGTAGTCTGTTTTGATGAACTATAAACAGACTAATCACATTTTCATGGTTATGAAATAGTTCATTAAAACGAGGAGACAGTGAAAACAGCCTTCTCTTCTCGAAGCATATGGTTCGCAGAGCAGAGCTGTGAGTTGTGTTGGAGTTCAACACTTAAAGTAAACAAAATCTCCAAAGCCTAAGAAATAGCAGTTTTTGTACAACTCATGCATCAAGGGGAGCAGGACTACGATTGAGAAAATGACAGCGGACTCTCTGTGTCCTCTATAGCCGGGGCCCGGGCTGCCCACGCGTGACCCGCTCCCTGGGCGTTTACGACATGCTGGCCCGAACCTGGGTCCGTCAGGCCCGTGGGCTTTGGACCTCACTGTGTAGTGAAGATGACGGATAGTAGTGAAACGACCACAGGAATACGTGTGAAATGATAGCTGCCAGGAGAGATAGCAAATACATGGTGCCTGGCGCTGTGATCACAGGGCGGTGAGCCTGGTGGGGGTGTCAGGGGGCCCCCTGGGGAGGGTGAGGGGTGGGGGAAGGGGAGGGCGCCTTCCAGGCGGGGACACGGCCCGTGTGAGCCTGTGCATCGGGAGGCTGTATGGCTAAGGTGACCAGATGTTAACACGGGTAAAGTGGGACACCACTGACCGGGGTGGGGAGGGGGTTCTTGATGAGAAATTGGGTCTATCTCCCGCCGCTCCCTAGCTTGTCGTGCATTCTTTCCAAACATCGGGACTTTTTTAAAACGCTGCAGGACACGGGACAAATTGTTAAAAATCAGGACTGTCCTGCCAAAAGCGGGACATCTGGTCACCCTATGTATGGCGTGTCATAGGCACCAAAAGGGACCCAGCCTGCCCGGCTGAACCCCAGACAGCGAAGGGCAGCAGTGAGAAGGCAGTGGGACGGGGCACGTAGGGAGGGACCCCGTTAAGGACTCTCCTCCTGTAAGAGCAATGAGAAGCCATGGAACTAATTTAAGCAGAAGGTGGTGGCTCCTGCTGAGGGGTCAGATTCGCCCTGAGCTAAGGAGGCCTAGGAAGATAGCAGTAACTAAATAGACAGGCTGTGTTTTCTCCAAGTTAGAGGAAGAGATTAACGTAGAAACCAAATAACAGACCTGTTGGAGATCAGGGCCACACTGGGCGGTAACAGAAACCGCCGCTCACCTAGGGCGTCTGTGGCCTGGACGCCGTTTGGAAGGCGGTGGGGAAGGCGCCTCCCGCTGCGGCTGCAGAGCCCTGAGAGCTGTGGGCGCAGAGTCACGCTCTGCGGCTGCACTGTTCTGTCTCAAGACGGGAGAGAGCGTGCTTCGCCAGGAGACCCGCAACCTCCCTTCTCTAAGCAAAAGTCAAGGTTTGGCCCTTGTTTCAAGATGATTATTTACGGTTGTGCAGCCAACCTCGCTATCTCTTGCTGTCTCCTGGATTTATTGATTTCATTAGGAGATAAGAGAGACAGGAGAGCTTATCATACCAGGGAGAGATCAAACCATTAGCAGGTCATTGCTGAAGTTAGAACCTCCTCCCGCAAGCTTCTTAGGACACCAGCGTCAGCTACAATACAGGAATGAACCTGTACTGCACGTGTGCGTGTGCGTGTATGAATGTGAGCGTGGACAGGCCACGCACACGGTCTGCCGTGCAGGACATGGGCATGCTAGCTGTGACACTGAGGTGATGTATACAGGGGATGCTGACAGAAACGGTTCTTTTTCCCTGACTTTCCTTTCTCTCTCTGCCCACGTTTGGTTCCAGTTCACACTGTCTGCTGGCCCCAAGGGCGGTCTTTCAGGGGCCGGGGGAGAAGGCTCTCTGAGCTCATGTCTGCTGACCCACTGGGGTCTGAGAGGGAAATGGCAGTGACCGCCAGGTGTGTGGCCGGCCCGATGACCGGCGGGCAGCCCAGTGTGCTCTGATGTGGCCTCTGGTGCTGTCCCCTCAAAGCGGAAGCAGCAGGTGGAGGGCCAGTGTCTGCTGACCTTCCCCTGTGGGGGTAGAGGAAGGGCTGCTGACGGGTAAAGAGGGAAGCTCACTGTGAGGGACGATCCTTTCAAGAAAACGGGTACATCGTCGCACTGTCAAGGCTCCAGGGCTCCTGGAGATGCTGGTGAGCAGGCAGAGAATTTCCTTACGTCTCTGTTGTTTGTGCTGCTAAGTGTTGCCAGTGTGACAGTTTGCAGACACTTTGTGTGGATGTTTCAAAGATTGGGAGGTGCAGGGACGTCGGGTGCCTGTTCGATGCCAATGAACAGGAGGTGGCCCGCTGTCGCATTTCTGAGTACGGACGGGGAGAAAGGGGCTGTGAGGCCAGCAAGCCAACGTGGAGGCCGCGTGCAGACAGTGGCCCCGGGGCGCCTGTCTGAGCTCAGCCTGTGCTGACAAAACACCAGGACACCGAGTGGCTCCAGCAACACGGACCACGCGCGGCTCTGGAAGTCCCAGGTCACGGCGCTGGCCGACGTGGTGCGCGGGGACAGCTCACGTTCTGCCCATGGGTGGCTATCTTTGCGCCGTGTCCCCATGGGGCGGAAGAGGCCAGGTTGCTCTCTGGAGTCTCCTGTGTACGGACACGGATTCTGTTCACGAGGGCGCATGACCTAGTCACCTCCCCAAAGCCCCATCTGTGGGGGTCAGGCTTCAGCATCCGTTTTGGGGGGCACAACCCTTCAGCTGGTTGCACAGCCATAAACTCCTGGCTGAGGCTCCTTGGCCAGGCTCCCCCCACGTCCCGTCTGAGTGGGGCTGTCACCCTGCATCACAGTGACTGGACCAGACCCCTGAAAGTCACTTTTGGGGTTGCAGGTACAAGAGGCGTGATGGAGGGGAGAGGTCCAAAGCACAGTGTGACAGACGGCCGAGGGGCGGGGTCAGGGGAGCAGTGGCCGGCCTCTCAGTGACAGTGACAGTGACCGGGGGCTGTGGCTCTGACCGGCCACGGCACGTGCTTGCATTTCAGTTTCCCCAGTGGTACAGCGAGGCGTTTATACGAAGTTCACTGCACAGCCCCCGCTTCTGGCTTCCAGCTGTGACTCCTTAGTGCGCCCTTGGGGGTTCCTGTGTCCTTGTGCCCATGCATCTTGGCTCCTGCAGGCCCCAGGCCCCACGACCCCTTTCCCTGCTCAGAGAAGGGAGCCGAGAAGCTGACCCGGCTCCTCCGCGCGCTGAGCCTTTCGCACAACGAAGGGAACGCCGGGCAGTTCTCTTCTGCTCTCTCCTTCTTTAACCGATATTTTTAGCTTTTCTAAAAGCTTCTCGCTTGGAGCCTTAAAAAGAAATAAGAATCTCTTCCAAAGATGCAAATGCTCTGGCAAGAAGCGGGCGGGTGTTTTCGATTCCCCGGAACGGTTCTCTCTTCTTCCAGGGATGTTCCAGGCCAAGGGGTGAAGGCTGGGGGCGCAGAGGAGCGGCGGGCGCGGGAGGCTTTCATGCTCCCGCCGCATGGCGTGTACGCTGCGGGCTGGCTTTTCTCCCTCGGGCGTTCGGTCACATTGCCACTGAGCACTCCCGGGCCGGAGGGTGGCCTGTGCTGTGTGCTGAGTGGCGAGTCCTGGCTGGGTCCCTGCGTGAGGTGGAAGGTCCTTCCTGCTCAGGGAGCTCGCAGGGAGATGGGTAGAGGCAGCCCTGGCCCAAGGGGGTAGCTGGATGTGACAGCCAAGGACATGTCCCATCAGCTGCTTGAGGCCTCCTGTCCCAGGGCTGTCCCTTCCTCTAGTATCAGGGCAGCACCAGGCCTGGGGAGGACGTGCGTGAGTGCTCCTGGGAGGAAGTTGGGAGCAGGGACAGGGACTGCGGATGCCGTGGCCACCACGCCGGGCGCCCTGCACGCGCACGATCTCATGTTCTTTTTATGACGCTTGTGCAGTTACTTCTACTTCACAGTTTTGACTCCCTCGCTCTTCGTAGATGTCCCCTGTCTGCTCAGTGGTCGGATCTATAATAACACTTTCACTTAGGTCTTTCAGAGCGAGTTCAGAGTTGCCTTGTGTTCTGAAACAATGACTTGGCCCAAACAACTACACAATTTTGTTCCACTTATGTCAAGTGCGTGGGACATTTGTGACTGGAGTTGCTTCAAGTGGGACACTTAACGGGCTCTGGCTTGCAGCTCCTTTGCAGAAAATGATGATGTTGACATACTGGTCTGGAGGTGAAGGGCAGCAGCCTCCACCCCTCACACACTCACTCACACCTCCCAGGCTGTTAGTCTAGCAGAGGGGACCGTCTGATGGGGACCAGGCCACATGGCCACTTACAGGGGCCACAGCTCCTGTAAGCACAGCTCCGTTTGCCTGTAATAGAACCACAGGCCATGGAGGGCCCATGTCCACAGAATCACGGGTCAGTCGGGACCAGCACAGGAGAGCATCTACCTCCCACCAGGTTCTTAGAGACCAGAGCCCCGTGTGTGCAACCGAGCAAGCGCATGGCTCCAGGAGAGTCACGACTCACACATTCATCTCGTCTGGGCTTCTGGTGGCTGCGACCAGAGCCCCTGTTTCTTCCTGCGGCCTCCGCTCTGCCTACTGTCATCCCTGCCCTGCTGTGGACGTGGATGAACAGTGTCCCATTGATGCCCCAGGGCTGCACGGGGCTGCAAGGCTATCAGCAGATAGGAATAAACCCGGTCACCTCTGAATATCACATAGGAGTCGAGACCACGCTCCCTGGGTAATCTTGAGGGATAGTGGAGAATGACACGTCTGTCGTCTGGTGACACATAAATCTTGTGTGTCTGTCTGCAGTGTCATCATTAGATTGAATGATTCTAATGAGAAAGGGGCGCGAGGCAACACAGTCACATTCTGGCGGAAGTTTCTTTTTCATTTTTCTGAAGTATTCTTCCGCAGCGCCAGGCAGTGGTGTTCTAAATCCTGATGTGCTCAGAGTATGAGCACTGGCCAGCGGAAAGAGACGGGGTGAGAGTGGTCTACCGAACCAGAGGTTCTGAAGCACACGCTAGATGCGTTTGTTGAGTGGTTGCTGCGGGCCAGACAGTCATATAGGCCTCACCTCGTTTCATGCCCGTGTAGACCTGAGAGGTGCCATCGATGCCCTTCTACCCAGCTTACAGGCAAGGGAACGGGCTCAGAACGTTTGGATGACGTGCTCAAGGTTAGGAAATGAGTGTCAGACTCAGAATGTGAATTGAGTTCAATCTGACATCACAACTAAAGAGAAACAGTTGCATACTCCCGCGGTGCCGCTCTGTGATCAACGAGGTTAACCTGAGCTTCACACAAGGCTGGGCACTTGGGGGTTCCCAGAAGTAGGAGACGTTGTCCCTGGCCTCAACGAACACAGTGGTGACCTAGCTGCAGGGGGCTAGATCCACATGACACTCTGAATAATGGTTTAGCTGTGTCAGCATGAAGCACTAAATACCCGGTTCTGCCCAGTGGGTTCTGAGAGGTTCCCGGTGCTGAGGGAGGGCTGGGTCGGGGATGTGACCCCTGCTTGCTGCTCTAATCAGGGTCTGGATCTTGACAGGTGGGTGATGGGAGTGATCCTTCTACATGAGCAGGAAGACCAGAGGGGTGGGTGAAAATAGTCAACTGAAGGCCTCAGCTGGGCTCAGCATCTGTTAGATGCTGGCTGTTTGGGAGGCAGATGGATAGAAATGGCGAAAGATGGGTTTTCAAACACGGTGTCTACAGTGCTGGGCTCCTTACCGGTGGGTGAGAAAAGATGGCCCTTGGGCTGGGGACCCTCCCTGTGCTCCTTTGTTTACAAGAAGACACTCAGTGATTGTAAACCCTGAAGGTCGTCTCCCCATGGTGACCATGGTTACAGTATCGTTATTGTCATTTAATAGTAGGAAAGCCATGCCCTTGGGATTGTGTGTCACCCGTGACAAATGTAGGGGAATCAGATATCTCATTTACCTCCTTTTTCTAATGATTATGATTAGCTGGATTTTTATCCCTTTTCACAGTTGTACAGTGATTGTGCATTTCTGTTAGAAAATTATTTTTGAGCAAAAGATCCTTTATACTTATGACTGTTTATATGCTATATCCTTGTGCTAAAATATGATGCTTTCAAACCACAAAGAAGTGCCAACAAAGAAGTCTTAACCTAACGAGAAACATGGAAATCCTAAGTTTCTTCCCGTCCCTCAACGAATCTCCATGTGCATCTTTGCAGAACATTGGTCTAAGCTGAGATCCTAGGGACAACCTGGTGTGTGGGCATCTTAGGGTGGCCATAGCAAAGTGCCCTGGACTTAAAGAGCAGAAACCGATTGTCTCAGTTTGGAGGCTGGAAGCCCAAGGTCAAGGTGCTGGCTGGGTTCATTCCTCTGCTCCTGGCCTGTCCCCTGCCTGCTGGTGGTTTTCTAGCAGTCTTCAGGGGTCCTTGGGTTGCAGAAGCATCGCCCATCTTTCTACATGGCGTCTCCCTGTGTCTTTTCATGTCATCCTTCCTCCGGGTATCTCTGTCTCCATTTCCCCCTTTTCTGAGCCTTCTACGTGGCCACCCTGGATTCGGGCCCACCCTCAGCATCCCGTGGTAACGTGATGGCCTCTGCAAAGGCTGTTTCCAAAGAAGGTCCCGTTCTGAGGTACGAGGGGCTAGGCCTCCCACTGTTATCTTTTGGGGGGGATACAATTCAATCTGTGACAGCTGGCACACCTGTACTTTGTTTTAAGCAGGGAAGCTGTGCCTAAATGTTGTCCTTACAGAAGTGTTAGTAGGGCCACTATTTGTCAACTAGTCTTGTGAAGTCCCTCCAGTTTTTTCCTAGAATGAGTTGGTTTTTCTAGAAGGAGTCAGTTCTTTCTCTACCCATCTATAGAAAGGTTCTTTAACTTTTCGTTAGCTCATATGTATTCTATCTTGTATGATGGTCGACATGGCACATTCTCACTCAGAACTGTAAGATTCTCAGGGGACAAATGCTTTCACTGACCTTTTTGTTTATTTCTTCTCGTCATAACATCGTACGGTTCCACCTCAAGTCCCAACCACGTTTTTGTTTTTGTTTTAGGCTCTTATTTTACATGGTTGGATGACCAATAAATACTTCTTGAATAAAGCTGGTCTCTTGCTGACATGCAGAACCTCTGCATAAAGTTAATGGTGACTTCCTAATCAGTTGCCTCTGTGGAAATCACTGACAGTGTGCAAGTACCCAATCTCTCCTCTTGTCCATCCTGATTCCCCACCGTTTTAAAGGAGAGCTGAAAGCTTTTGCTCGCATGCGTTCAGGCTCACAGAAAGTTACCTAATGAAGCAGAGCTTGGTGAGCGTCTCGAGGTAGACACATTCTCCCCAAAGAAAATTGCCTTGTTCTGGAGGATAAGTCATGTCCTGAGGCCTTGGCCTGGGAAGGGGTGATCACGAGGACTGTGTGATGACTCCCAGTGGGCATGAAATGCTCTTTCTGGACATGGCAGAAGTTTTGGAATGGGCATCTCTTTCCCAGCTTTGCAGGAAGTTATTTTTTCCTGAGTGTCAAGGAGACTTTTAATTTAAACCTTCACAATGCGTGCTTATCTGCCAACAGCGAGGGTGTATGTAATTAGTACCTACGCCTTGTTGTTGGTAGTGTGACTTATTTTGACTTTATTAAGGAAGTCTAGTTACGGCTTTGGAAGAGGCTGTGGTTTGCCAGCTTACGATTGATGACTAATTCTGCTTCAGATCAGTGTTCAATCAGCTCTAGCAGATGTCTGCAGCTACGTCTGTTATCAAAGATCAAGCTAGAAAAGATCGGGTTTATGCAACAGTCTCTTCACCACTTTGATGTCCCGCCTCAGTGGGACTCACCATGTCATTCTGTCACCACAATGTTGTACTGCTCCCTCTGAGGACAAGAACAAGTCAGACAAGGACCCCTGCTGATCAATGGCGTGGAGCGTGAGAGTGACCGCTGCCTCTGCGGTGCTGAAATAACCAGTCCCGGACAGTCGGCTAAGGAAGAGCCAATCTCCTTGGGCTTCTGCAGGCTTCGCCACGGGCAGCGCTTGGTGGGGTGACAAAGTCACTTGGACTTCTGTTGCTTTTGCAGGAACACGGGCATGAATGGCTGTGTTCTTCTTACTAAAAAGTGGCTCATTGATAAGCTGACCACATGTCCCATTCTAAATGGGACAGAAAACACCAGTATTATCCCATTTCAAACAACGGTATGTGTAGTCAGCCTACTGGTACCTCAAATGTAGCCCATTCAGCCTACACTGACCGCATAGCCCGGTTTAAGTGAGTCAGTACTGTTGTTTTCTGTCCCATTTAAAACGGAATGTCTGGTCAGCCTACTCATTGACAACTGGCTGAAATTTCTCTTGTCTATAAATAAACTTTGAGAGAACCAAATCAGGATCTTGCAAAGTGCCTGACATGTATTCACCCACACATAAGGCACATCTTTTGTGCCAGACACGTCACAGTTATCTCATTTAATCCTCATTGTGAAGTTAAAAAAAATTCATAAATAAAGATATTGAGGCACAGAGAAGTTAAGTAGCTTGCTAAAGGTCACACAGCTGTGAGTGGCAGACTCAGGGACAGAACCCTTGGCCTTTGCTCTGTCCCAGTGCACGTAGTCGTCGGCAGCTTCTGCTGTCCTCTGCTCACATCACAACTTCAGGACTGTGGCCACCACACTGGACTTTCAAGTGGGACTGTGTCCAATGCCAGTAGCGACCCCAGCCTGCCTCACAGCCCGGCACCCGTCTCAGACAGGTGCTGCCGTCTCCCAGAGGAGACGCTTCCCACGATGACATAACGCGGATACTCTGGTCCCCTCCAATAACCACCTTTTATTAGTTTGAAAGAGCAGCGTACATACCAATAATTCAGTATCGAAAAGCAGAATTGGGGGAAGCCGGGATGGCTCAGTGGGTTAGGCGCTCACTCTGCAGCCCCGGGGACTGAGGATCGAATCCCGGCCCCGGCCCGTGCGGAACCATATGCTGAGCTGGGGAGCGCCCCCAGTTCAGTTCTCACCGGGGTGAGACCCCAGCCCAGTTCCTGCCCTGTGCAGCCCCAAACCCACCTGTGGAATGAAACTATGTGGAAAAACCAATGATGTGCAACTATGGAGTCTGTTCTGGGCCCTCCCCCTTCTCTCTGTCTCTGTCTCTCTGTCAACACAAACAATAAAAATAAATCTTTAGGGAAAAGAGGAATTATCTGTTTTCAGGAAGGCTCACCACCCCCCTGCACATTCCCTTCCTCTATTCCTCCCCCACCCCTGCCCCCTGATTTCAAGACAGCGAATGGCAGGGGATAAAACATGAGGCCCTTGTTCATGGCACATTAATAGTGCCAGGGATACATGCAGATGGCACCTGAAGTCAACTGCTGACAGCGTCATATTCTGGTTCCATTTTTCATTCTCGTAGCACAACGGTGCACCGAGTCGAGGAGGAGTGCTCAGAGTTTCTGCGTGGCTCTGGGTTTCTGAAGGATGGTACCCATGTTCTGTCACCCCTGGTCTCACCACACACGGTCAGTGGCTTTTGCTCTCGATTACTTGTTGATTTTAACCGATTCCAGGCTTTACTGGCTCTCGGGTCTCAGGTGTGGCCCTGGACAAATGTTCTGTACACAGTAGGCAGCACTTGCTCAGTGAGTAAACACATGGCTGCTGTCATTTCCTCATTTTCCAGCCAATGATCGTGAGCCTCCCGTGTTGTAACAGGTCCATGGGGAGGCTTATGCATCGATTGGCATTAGATTAAATTCCTCAAATAATCTTTTCTTTCAAGGCTGACATTTCAGTAATTTTATTTTTATTGTTTGAGAGAAGGTGAGACACATACACAGAGAAAGAGAGAGAGAGAGAGAAGGGGGAGGGCCCAAAGCAGTCTTCATAGTTGTCCATCAGTTTTCAACATACTTTCATTCCACACAGGTGGGCGGGGCCGTGCACTGGGGGGCTGGGGGCCTCCCGCGTGGGAAGCTCACCCCGGTTCAGCATATGGGTCCGTAGGGGCCGGGGCCGGGACTCCATCCTCGGAAGCTGGGGCTGCAAGGCGAGCACTCAACCTGCTGAGCCATCCCGGCTTCCCCTGGGGACAGAATCGTGACAGCTCTCTGGAGCCAGCCGTGATTCTCTTACCTGGGAACACAGGTGGTTGGATGCTCCATGCGATCAGGACTTGCCTTTCAGCGTGTGTGACTTCGAGGTACACTTCCTTGCCTTCTGATGGAGTTAGTGCTGTACCCCGGGCCTCTCACCATGGCCTTGGTGTCAGGATCCAGGCAAAGTTCCTTGTGTAGACAATCCACGACTTCCTCCTTTGCTTTGATAGTGCAACGTTTGATATCAAACACCGTTTCTTACATGCGTTCCTTTTCTAGAAAGGCCCTTTTTCATACGAGCTATTCCAGGGAACGGCACGCTGTGGCAGACCACGGGAATGCCACCTCACGCGGACCTCTTATAATGACTTACATCAGCCTCATTTGAATCGTTTTCAAATTTATCCAAATGCAAAAACAAAAAGATCTTTTAAAGATGAAACAAGATTCAATGCAGCACCCCAAGTGGGCGCCGGCGTGCCAGGGCTCCGTTGGGTCGATGGCTGCAAATTATTTATGGCTTCTCTTAGCTCAGGGCCCGGTGTCGCAGGGCCTGGACTGTCCTCGGCGTCTCGGCGCTGTGGTCCCCGACGCGCTGGTGGGGCTGTGTGGGGACAAGAGCCTCGCTGCGGAGTTTACAGCGATGCATGCTTCTCATTCCCACGGCAGCTCCGGGGCGTTGGAGCGCGGCCAGACACACTTTCCTGCTCTGGGCTTCATTACAGAGACGTCTCCTTTCCAGAGCTCTGCTCTGATGGGCGCTATTATTTTTATTTACATTTGGAATGCCAATCTGCTAAAGTGAAGGTCCAGCAAGATGCATGTGGTGCTGGTAAAAATGCGGATCTGGGCAGAATTCACTGGAAACTTGAAATGGTTGTGTTCTTTTATGGACTGGCCTGGGATGCACTCTGGCAAAGTGCTCGGTTTCTGAAAGCATTCGTTCTTCTGTCCGCGGGGATGGAAGCGGTGGCACCAGGCAGGATCAGAGGACAGTGCCTGTCCTGGTGTTTGGTGCACGTGGAAGGGACACGGGAATTGTCCAGGGCGCACGCCGGCCTTCCATTGCTGGCCTTCCATTGCTGGCCTTCCATTGCTGGCCATCTCTGTCCCCGAGTCGGATCAGATGCGCTGATGTTGTCTTTTCGTTCCCTCTCTTGTAAGAAAAGGGACGAGGGACTCAGCAGATAGTGTTATGCAGACAGATCCACTCCAAACCCCACTTGCAAGAGGTGTTAGCCTGGGACTCAGTTTCTTCAGCCACAAAATGGGGATGCTAATCAGGCCTCACAGGGTGGTTGGGAGGCTAATGGACAGACATAAGGAGTGTAGACGTGCCGGGCACAGAGTTGGCATGAGATGCCCGTGGGCTGCTGCGCACTGTCACTGCTAGCTGTCATGCTATCAGCCACACCTAGAGCGCTTTCTGGAGGCTGTGGGCACAGGGTGGCTTTGGGGACCTGTCCACACTCGTGCACATCAGCTCAGGGCCTCGTGCGTCTCTTTCCCTTTCTTCCTTATTTAAAAAGCGGTGCATTGAAGCTTTGTGTCTTGGACCAAGAAGACGAAGGAACTGGATCCTACTGCTGGCCTTGCTGCCCGGGCCTTTCGGGCTGCACTTGACCTGTCTTCCCTTCTTCCCCTAGGGAAGATGCCTGCTGTGCACAGAGCCCGCAGGGGCGTGTGGAGGGCTTCGGGAGAGGAGACCACCATCTCGGGGGATAACACGAGGGTGCCAACGTTGGGGTCCTGGGATGAGAGATGCTGCGTGAAAGAGCATCGTTATTACATTTTGTTAAGAGTGTGGGTCAAAGGCTGGCTGCACAGGGCGTGCTAAGTGTTAATTACTGTCATAATATCATCACAAAGCAGATGCCAGAATGCTAGTCCCATGGGAAGACCCATTATAAGAAGCCAGTGTGAAATGTTCATATTACAAAGATATTTGGCAAGAAGGCAGATTCGGTTTTGAATTCTCAGGGAACGATGAAGCAGAATAAAATAATAACTTAATGTGATGAAAAATGTGCGCCTTGACAAGTCTTTAACATGAAAACAAGAAGCTGAGTTTTCCCCGTAGACAAGAGGCAGCATTAGTTAGTTTTCTCCCGGAGCAGAAGCTGTATTTGTGGCATCCGTGGATATAGAAAAAAAAGCAATATTCTTCCTCACCACGACCCCTAAAACAACTCTTTACAACAGAGGTGGATTGGGGGTGTTCTCTAAGCTTATCATAGAGTGCTGAGTAAATCCAATTTTTTAAAAACTTCAACTGCTTGTTTCTCTTTCCTGCTCTAAATGCGTTTTCGATTTGATGGCGTCAGGGAACGCACTTCTGAAGCCATTTGTCAGCGCCGCCGGCTGCTCTCACTCAAGCTTCTCAGTATTTTCAGCCCCGGGAAGCAGAGTTCATCATGTCGTATCAGCCGGGACAAGAGGGAGGGCGGGGAGGGAGGCATAGGAAGATGGATTTGCAAAGAGAGCCGTGTCCTCGAAAAATCCAAGGTCAGGAGAAAATCATTTCTGTGGCCTCATGCTTTTAAAGAATGGAGTGAGTGTGAGCTCGCCGACCACACTTCATCTTATTTTCAGAACATTGTGAGCCACGAATCACCCGCTCCCAGGGGAGCGTGAAAGCATGTCTTCCCGTTGAGATGTGCTTCAGCTTTAGGGGGCAAAGGGAGAAAGGAACAAGCTGTACCTCTTGGGACAAACAGTCGATTAAGCACCCGCAGCTTATAGTATAATGGCCGGATTTTAATGATAACTCTGTGGCTTCATCTCCATGCTTATCTGCTCTGACAGCCACCTACCTAGTCCTCTACCTGCTGCTGTTAAGCCGTTCAACACTGACATCACCTTTTCCTTTTAACTTGTTTCCTGTTACTCTACCTTTTATTTTTATTGGTTTCTTGACAGAGAGAGGGAGAGAGAGACAAAGAGAAGGCGGAGGGCCCAGAGCAGTCTCCATAGTTGTATGTTGTCAGCTTTCCATATAGTTTCACTTCACAGGGGGGTGCGGGGCTGTGTTGGGTAGGAACTGGGCCAGGGACCTCCCGCATGGGAAGCTCACCCCAGTTTAGCACATGGGTCCACACGGGCCGGGACCGGGACTTGATCCTCCAACCCCGGGGCTGCAAAGTAAGTGCTCAACCCACTGAGCCATCCCGGCATTCCCTACACTATCTTTTAAAAATGCATCTGTGTTTGGAAATACACAAGCATCACATTTGTTGGCCAATCATTTCTCGGGTTGTTCTGTATGAAGGGGAGGAGGTGGGGAGGCAAGCATAATAAAAAGAACTTATTTGGGATTTGAGTTGAAATGGGAAACAACCTAGACCCGGCTATTTAGACAAAAGTTCAGGGTGACTTGCGATAGAGCACATGCACTTCAAGGGGAACAGCTCCCCCAGAACATGAGTCCCTGTGGAAGGAGGCACCAGAGCCTAGGGCATCAAGTTCAAGGAGGCACGAGAGTGGGACGTGGTTTGATATGGCTGGTGCCCTAGTGATAGGGGGTTTGGACACAGAGGAAAGAGGATGTGAAGAGACACAGGGTGACAGGCCATGTACAACCAAGGAGAACAGCTCTCAGGAGCCGGCCTGCCCTCAGCTCGGTCTTGGCCTTCTGGCCTCCGGACCTGGGAGAGAAATGTGTCTGTGGTGTAAGCGCTGTGTCTGTGGTGTAAGCTGCCCAGCGGGTGGTATACCTTCAGGACAGCCAGGGAACTGATGCAACGTGGTCAGTGTGTGTGTCTCACACATGGGTGTGTGTCGGCATCTGGTTAAGGCGCAGGTCTGAACACAGCCAGGCCCGGACAGGGCTGAGACTCTATCACTCACAGACCCGGAGGCCGTGCCTGTCTGGGGCCTGAGAATCCTCGCTGAGGACCGCGCGGCCCCACGCCCACGGTTCTAAGTCTAAGCTGCACGTTAGGAGGTCCCGATGAGCCCCTGCAAGGGCTGGGCGTGGGACTGAGTCCCCCCAAAGACCAGCGCCGTTAAATAGGCTGGGCGCTGCCCCCACCCCCATCCTCCTTCCACGCCCTCCAGGGAGTCGAATGTGCGGAACCGAGGATTACAGCTGAGACTTGAGCAGCACGGGCTTGAACTGCATGTGTTCACTTGTTTGTGATTTCCCCCCCAGTAAGTACAAGGGGGGACCGCTGAAGAAATTGGGGTGATCTGGAGGGCGGGTCCATGTAGAACAGGTTTCCCCCGCTAGGTGAGCGTTCTAGGAACCCAGATGCATCCGTGACCTGCTGGCGTGGTTGTGAGAGGCTGTGTTCAGCTTCAGTGAATTTTTTTGGAGACTCTTTCACCGCGTTTGTCCATTTCATGACGGGTGATTGACACGAACAACGTGCAGCCTGACCACGCACCTCACACACTGCGCTGCGTGCTCAGCAGTGTTTCACTGAAAACGACGTGACCTCCGTGCCCCTCCCTCCCTATCTACCTGATCTTGCCGAGTGACTTGTTTTTTGTTTCCCCAGATGAACAAAGTCCTCAAAGGGAAACGCTTTGCTGACGCGGAAGAGATGAACCAAACACCAGCAGAAGCACTAACAGGCATCAAAATCGACGAGTTCAGAAAACTGTTCTGAGCCGTGGAACAGAGTGTATTGCATCAAACAGAGAGCACTTGGAAGGGGACTGAAGTTTAAACCTACAAGAGTAAATACACAACTTTTTATAAGTAAATTCGGGGTTAGGGGGTTCTTCGTCGTAGGTAGTCGGGCCTCCGCATCCCGGGTTTCGCACCCGCAGGTGCAGCATGTTCGATCCGAAGCTGCAGACCTGCGGTTGGGGATCCGGTAGGTGGAGGGCTGACCCTTTATACGGGCAGGATTCTCGTCAGCGAGGGGTCGGCACCCGAAACGCCTGCCTTGTCCAAAGGTCAACAGCACACGGCTTGGGGACCCCTGCTGGGTGTTGGCGACTACAAGGGGCGGTGCAAGCGGTATTCCAGAGCAGTCTTCACCCCAGGAAGACAAACAGACCTGGTACAGAAGAGGCGCGGCTTTGAGGAAGGAGATTGGGGCCGCGACGGCCAGGGAAGAGTGTGTGTGTGTGTGTGTGTGTGTGTGTGTGTGTGTGTGTGTGTGTGTGTGTGTGTGTGGTGGCTGGCAGGAAAACACAATGGCTAACGCCCTGGGAGGTACAGGAACACCTCAGCCCATGATCCAGGCCACTGACAGGCTGGGACCTGAGGAGGGAGGAGGTCTCAGAAGAGGGGACCCTCACGCTCTGCTGGTGGGACTCTAAGCAGGTGCAGCTGCCATAGGCAACAGTGCGGAGGGTCCTCCCAAAGCGAAAACGGAAAGCTCCCACTGCTGGTTCTGACCTGAAGAAGATCAAATCAGCATCTCAGGGGGATACCTGCACCCCTGTGTTCGTGGCACCGTATTTACTGTCACCAAGACATGGCAACAACCCAAGTGCCCATCAGCGTAGTGGCTGGATGAACAGAGAAGACGTGGCGGAAGTGTGCAGCCGTGCGGAAGAAGGGAGCGCTGCTGCTCTGACAGCACCGACGGGCCGTGAGCGCTCTGTCCTGAGTGGGTGCGTCCGGCGGGGAGACCGCATGCTGCCACTTCCACGTGCAACGTGGGAAAAGGTCCACCAGACTCCTAGCAATGGAGAGTAGACAGTGGTGTCGGGGGCTGGGGAGGCCTGGGGGACTGGTGAAAGGGTGGGAACGTTCAGCTACAGGATGACTAAGGTCTGAGGGTCTCATGGAAAACATGGCGACTAAAGCTGGTAACACTGTGTTGTGGACTTACATGTTGTCACATACACACACACACAAGTAAACACGTGAAGTGAGAAATGTGCTAGCTAATCGGATCATAGATCTCCTTTTACAAATATAGACAGATGCCGGAGCGCCCCAGTGTACACTTTAGACACCTAGCCATTTTATTTTTCAGTTATACCTCAATAGAGCTGAAAAAGAAGTTTGAGCACGCTCCCCTCCCCCACGCCCTCCCCCCACACCAGCAGGGGCCAGTACAACAGGGGGGGTTTACACGCAAGGGTTTGTAAGACAGAGGCGCTCTCTGAGGGCCAAAGCCAAGAGAAGCCCAAAGCCGAGGGGTGGGGGAGGCACCCATAAGGACGCGGGAGGCATTTGAAGCGTCTGGTACCTGCAGCTGCGACACACGTTAGACAGATGACTGTGACGCTGAGATTGTCCTGTTAGATGCCAGGAGCCCACGTTCTTCCCATGACAAAAATGCACACAAGTCGCCGTACCAAGGTGTTTCAACAACCGAGCCTTTTTAAACAGGCAGAGATCCCAGTGAGACTTCAGCAGCCTCAGGAATTTCATCAGCAATGCCATGTTTGGTGTTCCCTGAGGACTAACCCTATTCTAGACGCCCATGCCATCCTGTTTCATCTGGGCTGACCAGACGTCCCGATTTACACGGGACAGAAAACGACGGCCCGGTCCGGGCTCACGTGGCCGCCTGCTCTCACTGGCTCTGGGTGTGCAAGCGTCGGACGCTTAGCAATGGACCGGGTTGTTTGCATTTCTGGCGCATTGACTTGTCTCCCCAGTGTGGTCTCAGCCGGGGAGGCAGAGACCGTCTTGGGGGGCTGTGGGGAGGCAGCAGGCTGAGCCGGGAAGTAGGCACAGGAGGCACTTACTTTGGAGTCTGTTTTCTCGTTCCTGTCCAGCTCATGTGAAGTGCACAGCTTTTCTGGGTGTTGAACTTCATTTCATGGAGGGATGCAAAATGTCATCTTTGAATGGAAATGTCATCTTTGGACGAATTTATCCATGGATCCTGGGTCTCGTCTTTCAAGAGCAGAGGAAGTTCAACGACAAAGTTTAGTTTCCTAAAAACAAGGGGTCACACTTCCTTTTCTTTAAAATCCCAGGAGGCAGAAGACCTTCCTTGAGTTGTTTTCAGGGTGTCTGTGTACAGAATAAAACGAGGTATAAGACAAGCATATGCTCTGGTCATAATAGACTCACCATGGGTGGAGGTGGGGACAGTGTTTATTCTTTTTAGTTAAGTGCCACCGAGGGGGAGGACCTTTATGCGTCTGGCGAAAACCAGCGTGACCGCTTCCGGAAGGACCCGTGTCCTTAGCAGGGTTCAGAGGCGCCGCTCCCCGGGGGCCGCTCTCCATTACCCAGACTTCTGTTTAGTCAGAAGGCAGGGACATTTGACGTCACCTCCCAGCCTGGCTCGGCTGGGGCCCAGCCCTGCTTCTGCCCAGGACAGGAGGCTGGTAGCGACGTGCCCTCCGGCATGTCCAGCTGAGGGTGGAGCTCTGAATTTCACGAGAACCCCCCCATCCCCCAAAACCAGTCCAAACCCTGCCCGGGGACCCGCTCCAGGCCGCGCTGGAAGGGCAATGAGACCGGATTGGGCGAGGACCCGCAGCGGTATTCTGCTCAGAAGCTTGGTGCCTGTCCTGGCACCCGGCGGGCCAGTGAGATCTTGACTTCGCTGCTTCTCTCAAAAGCACCCCAGCAAAGCCGCCTGGGAGTCCCTGAGCTCCCAGACAGTCACCCAGGGCGTCTACAGAAGGGAAACGTCTCGGCGTTTCCTTTCTAGAACGGGCACACTGTTGGCTGAGGAGCCTCTTTGGCTTCGTGAAAACGTCATTGATAAATCCTGAAGCTAAATGTGGGAACTCCGAGCAGAGAAAAGTAACGATGGGAGCAGATCTGTTTTTAGAGCTGGAGAAAATGTCCTGGAGAAGTCCTAGTAACCGAAACGAACTTTTATGAAGCCAGGAGCGTCCAAACCAAACATGTCCACGAACGCGGCCCTCTGTGGAGGGAGCAATTCTTTGTGACCTGACTGGAGTGGAGGCAGCCGACGAAATGGGCTCATCACGCAGCGGAGCTGCAGCTGTCGTGGGTGACGATAAAAAGGCGTTCATCTGCGAATCAGGTGTTAGCTGCGCGGACCACTTTTTGGTTTTTGCAGTCTTAGGAAAGCGTTCATGCCCCCAAAGATGCTGAGCGAGCATTGACAAGAGTGAAGTCACACAGTCTGTATCTCATGCTTACGGTCCATGCCGGGAGCACAGGATTCGGAAATGAAGTGCCCGATGCGCTCAGCAAGCCCTCAGTCTGTGCTGTGTTCTGAGGAGGGAAGAAAGACGGGCGGAGTGTAGGGCTGAGCCCCCGGGGTGGACACAGGTGGGGTAGTGAGCCTACAGGTGGTCGTTACAGGGCGGGGTGGTTGGAAGATCAGGATCCGGTTGCACATTGCAGGGGGCAGCGTGTTTGTGGAGGGGGTGAGGCTGGGGGTGGCACGGAGGCCTCATGGGGCAGGGACAGCCTGAGACCCTCTGCCTCAGTCCCTTGTCACCTCCTCCCTCCTGACCCCTGCTCGGCTTGCCCGGTGTGACAGCCACAGACGGAGCTCTGTGCACCTCCTGCCGGTCACTGTGCCTCCTGCCCCCGAGGAAAGAGGCAGCACGGAGGGGCCCTCGGTGATGTGCGTCATGTCCTGTAGTCTGCCAGCCTGTCACCCTGGGCCGAACGCCATGCTGACCACCGCTGACCTGGCTCTCGCTTCTCGCCTTTCAGCGGCTGCAGCTGGAGGTGCATGATCTGTACAATGGGGAACAAGGAGAAGCCGCACGGCTCAACTGGTTAAGCGCTCGCTCTGCAGCCCCGGGGACCGAGGATTGAGTCCCGGCCCCGGCCCGTGTGCTGAACGGCGGTGTGCGTCCCATGTGGGAGGCCCCCAGTTTGGTTCTCACCCCCCGGTTTGGCCCCCGGCTCAAGGGGGTGAGCTTCCCATGCGGGAGGCCCCCAGCCCGGTTCCTGCCCTGCGCGGCCCCCGCCCACCTGTGTGGGATGAAACCATGTCAAAAACTGATGATGCACAACTATGGGGATGGCTCTGGGCCCTCCCCCTTCTCCTGTCTCTGTCTGTCTCTGGCTCTCTTTATCTCTGTTAAAAACAGTAAAAAAGAATCTTAAAAAAAAACATGGAGCAAGTGGCATGGGCATGAGTGTGGCCCGTCACTGAGACGCAATGCCAGCCAGCTGCGAGAGTTCAGCCCTGCCGGCCGGCTGTCCCAGGGGCATGCCTGCTTGTCGCCTGGTCTAATGTATTTGGGGACAGAAACACAAAGACCCACACCCCGATGTGTGGTCTTGCCGTCTGCTTTCCACTTGCTCAGGCTAATAATCCACTGGGTCAGGAATAGTCAGGATGCGGTGACCCTGAAGTCACTTGCCTCCCTGAATGGTGAGGCTTTGCATGAGGGTGGGGTGGGACTCTCAGGGGCTCAGGCCGGCAGGGACTCCTGGCACCTCAGAGGTTAAGGGAGGTCAGGGTGACGCGGGTGGAAGGACGCTGAGGTTGGAAGTCTGATCCCAGAGGAGATAGGGGCGTGTTCAGGCTGGTGCAGGTGTACCTACAGGATCAGAGTACCCGGGAGACGCAGGGTCTAGGGTGGGTGGTCTCGGGTGACATGTGAGACGGGAGGGACACACAGGAGGGGCGGGGAGGTGGTTAGCTCCAGAGACCAGCCACGTCCGCTGTTGCTGCAGCAGGCTGTGTAGACAGCTCCGCCTGGTTTCTCTCAAGCACTGTCGTGAGGACAGTATTCTGTCTGTCTGTGTTCCTAGCCCCTTGCTGACTGTCTGCGATGTGGTCCTAGTTCCGAACGGCCCTGCCCCTTACCCTTAGCCGTGGACGGTAACTTCCCCGACGTACACCTCACCCGATCCCTAGGGTAAACGTCTGCAAGAAAAGATCAGCCCGTTACCTCCACTGCAGTGCTGCTACCCACCCATAAAGCTACACATGGGAACGACCAACAAATTTATTTGCCACTCTTGAAAATTTGGCCCTCAAGGGCATTTGCCAGAACATGGTACCATTAGCACAGACTGTTTAGAAAACACTTCAATAGATCCAGATTCGGCTGGATTCGGGGGCCAGCTAGATTGCAGAGGGGGCGTCGAATCCTAGGATCTGCCTGCAGCTTAGTAATTAAGCACCTCCGGGTCGAGCGCCGCTCAGAAGCAGCCCGCTTTAGGCCCGGCCACGCTGTTCTCCGTGCCTGTGACCCCTGGGCTGCAGAAGGACACTCCACAGGCTGAAATCCAAGCTCTGCTCCGTTCTGCCTCTCCAGCTACCCTGGACCTCCTGAGTCACCCGCTGTGTCCTTGCCTGGAATGTCCTCGTCTCCCGGGGCCCGCCCCACGCTGGCTGCTCAGTGTGTCTCCTGGAAAGAGCAGAGGCTGGTCGAGCATAACACAGGCACCTGGAGCTGAGCCGTCTGCCCTGGCTGGGGTCTTGCCGTGGCTCGATTCTCCATCTTCCTTCTGCTCTGGGACCTATTGCTGTAGAGACCCCCTTTCGCTTGGGGACAATGGGCTGTTTATCCAGAGCCGATGATGCTCTTTGTTAAGCACTCGACAAACCACACTGTGTTTCCCAAGCTCTTCTGTGCATGTGGCAGAGGAGGGGACTGGGAACAGTCAGGTGTGGATGCGTGTGCCACGTGCCCTGGATCTCAGTCATGTCGGGCAGCTTCCCCAGCTTGGGAGCAAAAGAACCTTAGAGAGGGTCACCCTCCTCATGCCTCAGCCAGGTGGCACCAGGACTGGGTTCCTGTCACCTCTGGATGTTCCCCGTGACAGGGTCATGCAGAGTTGGACGGCTCCCTCCTCTGGACTCCAACAGGACACGGTTCCTGGTTGTGCTGTGTCGTTGGCTCTTTTGGCTCCGCTCTGCGCGTCTGTGACGTTCTCCACGCCAGAGCGCTGAGTTAGTGATGCCGCTGCCTAGAACTCAGTGGGCACCGTTGAGTGCCGTGGGACTCCTCGCCTGGAGTGGGTGAAGAGGAGAGAAGGAGACAAGAAGGAGAATAGCCGGTGGCACCAGGAGGCCACCTTCTGTGTATTTCAACACATACGAGGACAGGGGGCATCCTCCGAGGAAGGAGCGTTAAGCTATTTCAAAGGTTAAGTTCTAATAGCGCAAATCACTTGATTTGAACCATGGCACTAAGTTAATTGAGGAAATGCACGTTGGTGATCTTACCAAGCCTCAGGAGACCCTGGGGCACAGGAAGGTGGGGGTGGGGTGGGTCCCTGGCCCCAGGGAGTTCCCGATCCACGAGTGTAGACTGGCTCATGTCCGAGGGGATCTGCCAGGGGCCCCAACAGGAGAGAAGAGCGGGGGAGGGGGAGCAGTCTGTTCTGACGGAACGCATCCAAAGCCTCCCTGAGAGATGGTGTCGGGGTCAAGTTCAATAGCAAAGGGGACACCATGGCCTGCGCCGAGGCTTGGGGTGCATGCCCGGGAAGCTGTCAGGTGCGCTGGGGGAGGGGAGGCTGGTGGTGCGGATGTGAGAGTCGCTGTCCTTGGAGCCGGAGCTGAATCTACCTGTGCCCCAGGGGAGGGTGCGGGAAGGCTGGACTAGAGCTCCGTCCACTCAGGCCGTTTTTCTGCAGAAGCTGGAACGTGCTGGCAGGTTTGTGCTGGTGGCTTCAGAGCCGTGGCTCTAGGTCGCCAGGATCCTTTGGAAATTTGATGGGGGCCCAGTTGTGGGGGAGTCTAGGCTGAGGCCACAGGGGTTTCACTGTTTTGCATAGAAAGACCACAGATCCCTCCGGGATCCAGAGGCTATTCTGCTATGAGATTATTAGGAGCTTCTTTAAAGGTTTATTTCTATTGTTTTTTTTTTTTTTTGGTTTTTTTTTTTTGACAGAGACAGAGAGAAGGGGAGGACCCAGAGCCGTCTCCATAGTTGACAGCATTCGCTTTCCATATAGTTTCACTCCACAGATGGGCGCAGGGCTGCTCAGGGCAGGAACTGGGCTGGGAGCCTCCTGCATGGGCCCCGCCAAGAACCAAACTGGGGTGCACCCCAGTTCAGCATATGGGTCCGCACCCTCCAGGGCAGGGATTCGATCCTCGGGTTCTGGGGCTGCAGAGCGAGCACTGAACCCGCTGAGCCCTCCCGGCTTCCCGGATTAGGAGATTCTAAAGGGCTCATCCTAGACATGGGTGTGCAGCTCAGACCTGTGGCGGCTGAGGGATAAACCCTCTGGGGAAGGAGCTGGCCCCGGGCAGGTGACAGACAGCCTGGGCCCTACACCTGCTGGACCCCCAGGGTTCCCCCAGTGATGGCCTCAGCCGCAGGCGCATTGGAGAGTACTTCTGTGCAGTTCCCCTCTTTTGTGCCCAAACCTTCAATAGAGGCTGGTTCTACAGGACAACACTGGGTTAGGAACATTCTGGAGAATTGAAGAGCCACGTCCACACTGATCCTCAGAGCAGAGGGCAGGAGAGCAAAGAAGTCGCTGTGGTGGCTTGTTGTTTACCAGCAGCCATGGCAAGTTTCCCACACTGGAGGCCTTAGAACACGGATGTATTCTTGGGGTTCTGAAGACGAGACGTCCAAAACCAAGCTGCTGCTGAGCCCACTCCTGTGGACACCGTGACAGAGCCCTCTGGGCGCTTCCTAGCTTCCGCTGGTGACTGATAATCCTCGATGTTCCAGGGCTTGCCCTCCAAGCTCAGTCTGTCATCAGATGGTAGTTTCCCTGTGGGTCTGTCCAAATTTCCCTCCTCTTCTAAGAACACTTATCCTGGATTACAGCCCACACTCATGACCTCGGTTTAACTTGGATCATCTGGAAAAAAACCCTATTTCTAAATAAGGTCATGTTCAGAGGCACCAGGATTTAGAAGCTAAACACGTTAAACACATGCGGGGACACAAGTCCGCCCATAACAACGTCCAGACGTGAGAGCGTGCCCCCTTCTCTCTCTCACCCCCTGTCAGAATCTTCAGGAATGTTTCAGAGGGGAACTGGTTCCCAGAAGTCTGGGTATTTTATTTTATTTATATCAGAAGACGAGGTGACCTCGGATGACCTTGGGCGCACTCTAGTCTCATCTGTGTCAGGCGTGGTGAGTGCTTAGTGCGCTGTCTGTGAAATGAATGACCTAAGCTCACTTGTCCTGGGGCCAGCTCTGCGTCACCATCACAGGACTTGAGTCCAGCACGTCGGGGCCAAGTGGAGTTCTCCATGTAGAGAGACACTTCCTCATGGCTTCCAGCACCCAGACGATTCTGTGAAATCCCGGTGGGGTGCCTAGGTTCTCAGAGAAAAGGCTTGCGGTGCACGTCAGGGCCTCATTATGTCACCGAAGGCCGGCCAGATGAGGAGGGACTTGGTCCCAGCGTCCCCTTGGCCGGTGGTTGTCATGCTTTGGATATTGGTCATGTCCTGATGTCTGCTTACTCGTAACTACTGGTCCTGGAAGCATCTACAGTTGGTTTCACTTTTAGAGACTGGAATGGCACATTTAAAATTCAAATTCTTGTGCACAGCACAGAGAAAGTAGCTATAAAAGTGTTTCAGACCACAGTGTTTTAAATGAAGGTTAATTTTCTGATAAAATGGGAAATGAAGGAAAAATTATCTCCTGCATGCAAGCGTGGTTTAGAATACTGTAGCTCAATTAGATGTTCTGATTGTGCAAACAATCCGCGTCATGTCTCGTTAAACTTCTCCTTTTCAAATTAGAAGGCTTTTCTCTGCTAAGATTAGCAGGGGTATTAAGGATACAACAGATAAAAGATCCGTCTGAGCTAGAAGGAAAATTATAACTTTGGGTTCAAAACCAAATGAGAACTTCTGAAAATCCCATGGCGTAACAAAACGTTATTAAAAAAATTGTCTGGCCTGGAGATTAACTGCTAGACTCAAAGGAAAGAGAAATTATTATTTTTTGCTTTTTCCCTTAAGATATTGAGCATTACTTTTTACTCAGTGGAATTTTGCTTTGTGCTTACAGAAGTGTACGTTGATAATGTTAATCAGGCCTACACAGGTATTACAAGTACCTCCACACGTCGTTTTCCAAAGGGGATCCGGTCACTTGCATTTTACAGGGAAGGCCTTTAAGATGAAAGCCAGGAAGAGAACTTGGAGTCAGACCACCTACATGCAAACCTCATCAAATCAGCTGTAGGCTCTAGGGAAAGGCCCAAACTCCATGCCGCTCAGTTTTCTTGCGTGTAAAATGGGATTAAAAGAAGGGCCATGAAGTTGTAGTAAAGCTAAAATGAGATAATGCATGCAAGCATTTAAACAGTCTCTGTGCATAGTAAATGCTCAATAAAGACCTTATTTAAAACAGAGGAACTGAGGTTCGAAGGATTTAAGTCCCAATGTGATCCCACCGCTAGGGAGGAATGACTTAGCTGAAAAATCACCTAGGGAGGATTGCGAATCCAGATTTGTCTGTCGCTCAAAAAATAGGACAAAAGGACTTTTGTTGCCAGCCTAGGTGGTTTCCCTAGAAACTTACCGACTGGTGTCCTGAGCCCCTTCGACTCCTGTGGTTTGCTGTAATAGTTTCAGGGGGTTCCCCGTCACTCGTGGATGCCCCCACCCCCATACACATCAGTTACCCGACACCAGGGGTGTCTTCAGGACATCCAAAGTGTATGTTGCTGTTCCTAAAATTTTTAGTTTTCCAAGGACATTCCTGGACCTGGCTGTAAAATCTCATAAATTAAATCGGAATCAGTCACATTTATGATGAGGTTGTTAAAAAGCTGTAACGGCCGTGCATTTATGACTCTGGGCTCACATTTGGCTGTTCACTGCTTCTGCTTCTAGCTCTTTCTATCCGGTGTGGGACAACATTTATACCTGTGGGTGAGATCATTATAAATCCTTTATGCACCACAAGTGCAATTTAAAATGTTTGCAAACTTGGGGAACTAGGCCCATGAGGTAGATGCTGGATTTCATGGATGATGGCTTTTGGATCACTAGTCAAAAACAACCCAAAAAACTCAAACCCAAACCCAAGCACTGAACTTTATAACCAGCACCTCTGTCTCACTGGAGAGGAGCTACTTTATGGTGGAGCTAAACTTCGAGTCTCTGGATGGTGTTTTACAATTCTCTTCTTTTTCACTTAAAAAAAACACCTCTCCTTGCTGACAACTCTTCTAAATGTCCCCAGAAAACTTCTAGCCAAGTTCAGTGAGAAAGGAACACTTGATCTGCAGCAGGTTTTCACACCTCTGTTTGCACTAAGCAGTGGGGAAAGCCAGACCAGCAAAGAGCAAAACTGTCCTTTCCTCACGAGGTTTTGAAATCTTAACCCTGAACTTGTGTGTCGTAGAAGTCAAAGTCTCAAGACAATGCAGATTCCTGGAGAAGTCTGTTTTTTTAAAAAAAAGTGTCATGAAAATGAAAATGTACGTATATCTTTTGCCAAGAGACAGCTGGAGGTTGGGTGTCACCCGCTCTGGGTGACTTCATGAGCTCTGTGGTGAGAGGGAGAGGCCTCTTGGCCATCCTGCTGAGAAACTGGGGCTTAAACCCACTCAAACGATGTGACCCCAAATTAAAAGGGATAGGAGAATGCGATGAGGTAGAGTGAAGAGCAAATAACGAGGTGGATTTTAATGCGGGCAAACATCTTGTGCTGGCTCGTGCTTCGGAGTGTGGCTCCATTTTGCTGTGTTGTCATTAGGATGTGATTCCCAAATTAATCCAGACGATAGAATCGCCTGGAGGAACTTTAATAAAAAAAGAACAAGTTCCAGGGTCCGTCTGAGATCTGAACCAGAGTTCCTGCAGCTGCAGCTCATGTCTCTGCTTTTAATGGGACCCCTGGATTAAGTTTTGGGAAGCAGAACATTGTTTTAGACTCATCCCGTCTCTGTAGCCTCTTGAAATGTGTGTGAGCTACCTTGGGCTTACTTCTTCACGCAAGAGAATTCCGAGTGGGCTGTGATTTTAGGGATTCTCACCGCCCTTCTGTAGATGATGGACGGAAGCCTAGGGAAGTCCACTGCTTGACCGAAGTCTGCCCAGCTTGTTGGTGGCCATGTCGGGACCTGAACTCAGGCCTTGGGCTGCCCCACCAGGGATATTTCCCTAGATCTGCGGTTGCCCCTCTGAGCGACTCGGTGAACTCACACGGGCCTCGCAGGGTGTTTACAACTTTCGGTTTTCTAGAAGAACACAGCGGTGCCCTGTTTCTGTCAGACAACGTGTGATCGAGATAGTTTAGTTTCAAGTCTGGGTCCTGCAGTCCTTTTAAGGATATATCTTTGCAAAGCTGGGTTTCCAAAGGTTGCTCAGATAAGAAACAACGAACGCAGGAAATCGGTTTGAGACAGGAAACACGGGTGGCGATGCCCACTCAGAGTCCAAGGGCTAAGAAGGTCGGCTGAGCCCAGCAGGGGCCCCCACACACTGGCAAAGAGCGATTTTAGAACGAGAACGTGTTATTCTTTCCTTTCAATGTGGGTAGTCGTTTTTCAGTGGCTACTGCTGTCCTGGGATGCAACGGCTTCTGACTGACTTAGGAAGCGGGCACGCTGGACTCTCTTAGCACAGGCCGCTGTGAAGAGTACTGAGACCCCGAGGACACTGTGCACGGGGACCCTGTCAGACCAGGTCACGGGGTCTCCTGGTGTCACAGCATTGACTTGTGACTTGGAGGTTGTAAAGCTTTCGTGGGTTTCAAAACAAACACCTTTCCCTTCCCCCTTCTTTTAGTGTCATTGGTCTCCCCATTATTTCAGACTGCTTGCTTCCAGAAGATTCTATGGATGAAAGTGTCCCAGGACAACACTTTTTTGTTACAGCAGCGAAACCATCCTTTTTCCCCCTGAAATGCGGTTACGTGCCGAGCTGTCTGATGGGAGGAGTAGGGTGCTGATGACACGCGTGGACCTAGGACAGTTCATCTGCCCAACCTATCAACCCTGTTGTGTGTCATTCAGCCATCATGACCCCATTCCTTTGGCTTCTATCGGAAGTGGGGTCTTCTAGAAACCTCCATCGAAATGCAGATGCCTCTCGGCAGCCCCGTCTTGGCAAAGCTACGTTGACGCTGAGGAGTCGGGCTGGAGGCGGGGCCTGTGGGGTCTGGTCCTGGGTGGGGACGGGCCAGGCAGGAGGCAGCCGCGACGCGTGTGTGCCGCCCTGTGGCCGACGTCACCGCTGTCGCGGGGAGGACTGGCTTTGCGGCAAGCGATCCCAAGGGCTCCATTGAGGAGCTCTGGCTCTTTAGCTAATTCAGACTTTACCAAAAGATCCGTTTCACATTCTGGCCATTTTGTGCACTAGGTTAAAAAAAAAAAAGCGACCCACTATCACCAGCAAGCAAACCCAACCCCCCGCTTCCCTTCCTCCGTTTGCCTGGCGCGGGGCCTTGCCCCTCGGCCACACTGTCGCAGGTTTGAGGACATCTGATAATGAGCAGAGCAGGAGCGATGATGAGCAGCAGAGAAACCAGAGGCCTTGGTGGTTCACCTTTGCTGACGGTCATCGCTCAGGGCTGCCGGGACCCCGTGGCCTGAGGGCTCCTGGCCAACCCTCTGCGTTCATCTTCTCCCATCACTTGTGCCCCCACCTCTGCCACAGACATCGTGCCCTTGGCCGCTCACCCCCTGGGCTCCCAGCACGGCGTGTCTTCTCCTGAGGTCCCTCACAGACTTTGCAATGGGACCATCGGCACAGAAATCAGCTCTCTGCGCCACTCTGGGTCCCAGCAGGTGAGTTTGAACCGTGTGAACGCTCTGTGAGGACTGGCAGGGACTTGCTGCCCATGGCCAGTTGGTCTGCCCGAGACGGTGGGTTCTCTGGGGCCCACCCAGCCGGTCCGGGGTGCGCGCCCCACAGGTGTGCGCACAGAGGTGGGCGTGTTTGGTGGTGGGGGAAACAGGGCACAAAAGAAATGCTTTCCCACCTGCAGCCCGGGGAGAACAGTGAAGCTGGCCCCACAGAGAGGCAGAATGGAGTGTGTCATGTGTCCAGTGGAATAAGTCATCGCATGGGCTGGGCTTAACGGGCAGTGCCCGCGAGGCCCGGGCAGCTGGGGCATTCTTGACTTGTGATCTGGCCTTTTAAGCGTGGGCGATGCCAGGAAATGGCATGGAATGGGCTGAAGGCTGTGGTAGAGACCCAGAGGAGGGATTGTTTGGAAAACAATAGAGGTGGTGTGTCCTCCCTCCTCCACAACTGTGCTCCCTATGGAGTCTTCGCTTCTGGGCTCAGAATGGGGGTGGGGGGCTGGGACTGGCCAGTGGGGAGCCCCACGGACACGCAGCCCCAGCCTGATTTGCTTGTGGTGCAAGGCCTCCTGCAACTGTGTCAGATAACCACGACGCAGGCCCCTGAGTCATCTCCAGCACGCCAGTCATCTCAGCACAGGAAGCCGTGCACCTGCGCTTCTCTGCGGTGACAAGAGCTGATCCAGGGGAAGTGCTCAGCTGGTCTCGTCAGAGTTCAGGGGGTGGACTGCGCGCTCACAGCCACGCCCAGCCCTGCGCCGTGGGCGTTGATAACCCCAGAGGCGCCCGGGGACGCTCGCTTTACCCCTCCCATGGGGACTGGAGAGTTTATTCAACGAGCCAGGAGGGAGGGGAGACTGTGCCAGCCTCGCAGCTCCCCACACCTGTCAGGTGTGCCTGAAGAAGAGCGATCTTCACTCCTCTCCTGCCTCCCCTTGTGGAACCGAGCGGCAGGGCGGACTTTCCATGACTCACAGTGTAGGGGCAGGTGCAAAAGCTGGGGGCAGAAACAGCTGATGTGGCCAACCGATTACGAGTACGAGCTAGCTTCCTATTTCCATATGACTGTATGTCATCAGGGACTGACGTGTGTTCAGGACAAAAACCCCCTCTGCTGACCGAAGCATTGACCTTCAGTCATTCCACGTCCTCAGGGTGCATGCGTGCATTAAGGCCGCGGTGGTGTGAGCGGTAAGAACTGTCGTACCCAAGAACTTCTGGATTAGGAATGCTAGTACTTGGCTGCTTTGGGTCTTAAGTAGTCCTGTGACATAGAGGAAGCAAACATCGATGTCCTAATCTCCCAGCATTCAGATAAGAACACCGAGTCTTAAAATATTACACAGGAGGTCAAAGAAAGGTGGGTCTGGAGCGAATGGGTAGTCAATGACTACCTGGCACAGGGGCTAAGTTCCACGGCCAAGGTCTTCACCTCGTGTACGATACTGGAAGCGGTAGGGGGCTGGCAAGAAGGAAATCCCTTGCTTTGTGAGACACTGGTATTCTTTTTGTTTGGAATAGTCCAGATTAGAGACATGAAATAAAAGTCCAGTGTGCTTGGGACACATTTGTATCTTGGTGGCCTGTTTTCAAGTACCTTCAATGGTTATTGAAGTCTTTTGAACAATGCAGTGCTTGATGGTTCTCTTAGCCTCGTACTTACCCTTTAATACATGTGTTGGCAGATAGCCGACAGGCAGGAAGTCATGAATCCACGTCCTGTCAGTTATTCTGGTGAAGGTCTCTTCCAGTCATGTGCTGGCCCAGGCCTGCTTAGGACAAATGTATGAAGATCCCTACTGGCTGCCAAAGGGATCTGAAAGTCCTTGCAAAATGAACATCATACACTAGTGGCATATATTAGATAAAAACAAAAAGCTACATTAAAACCACACTATAGTAGGAACTCAACGTGATTCAGAGGGACACAGGCACAGGCGGGGTCCTGGCCATAGAACCGATTTGGACGTGACTTCGGTATGAAACCAATACAAGTGTGATAAACTTTATTATTTCCTCTCCTGGGCTTCGGTTTCTGCTTCTGCATCTGCACAGATACCACTCACTGCTGTTGGAGGTAAACCCCTCAGTCCCAGGGGCTTAACACAGGAAGGGGGTCCGGTCGGCAGGGAGGGAGGCAGCAGGTGCTCAGTCATTCGGCGATCAAGGGTCTCTCTGTATGATAGCCCTGCCCCGCCGTCCTCACCATTGAGCTGGTGGCTGAGAAGAGAGTGGACGATTACATGGGCAGTACTTTCGAGCAGGCAGGTATCTCATTGGTTCCTATTCCATTGGCCCAAACTCAATGCCACGTTTCTTTGCACCCAAGGCTGCTTAACGCATCCTGGTTTTGTGCCAGGAAGACAAAATAGACTTGATGAACAGCTAGTTACGCCACCTTTAAAGATGAAGGGTTGGACTTCACAACCTTTTCAGTTCCCCTTCAAATCTAAATTCACCACTGTGAGATTCTAAGTCCCTGCCCTTCATGGACTCGTGACCTTGGGTGGGTGTCAGTTAATCAATATATGACATTGCAAAGTTGAAATATATTTTTAGTGACCCGAAGGGTGAAGTGAAACGAGGACACTTTCCTCAAGTTCAATGAGTCCAGATGTAGCAATGACCGATAGAATATTAAAAAAAGCTCTGGTAAGACAGGTAGTCATGATGGAGTGCCTGGGGCCATAAACAATGAGAAAAGTGATTCGAATCTATGACTGGACTCTTTGCAGACACTGCAGAACAGACAGCAGGTAATGGAAACCAATGAGCTAACCCCCGCCCCTACCCCCCGGGTTTCCCCTGGAGGCACTTTCTAGACCACAGTGTAGGGGGTTCCAAGCAGAGAAGGATGATGTTGCTGAGCTGAGAGGCCGGGACCCAGGCAGGCGGGCTGCCCGGGGGTGGAGAAGACGGGAGCACAGGAGCTTCCCAGAGAAAGAGTGAGGTGCTCATGCTTCCCCCTCGGTTCTCCGGCTGGGCAAGAACACGAAATGCCGAGATTCCAGGCAGGAAGAGCGGGGAGGATGGCAGATGAGTCATTCCTAGAGCTTACACAGGCCGAGCAGGCTTCTGCGTTCCAACCAGCGAAAGTAGGCAGTTCCAGATGAGTGCCCGGGGCAGGCGGTGGAGACACCACGAGTCATCCTCGGTGTTAGGAGCAAGCGCACTTGAGTGTGTATTTTCCCTTGTTGAGTGTAGTGTTCTGTGTATCCTCCTTAGAGCATTGTTGCTTGCATGGCTCAAATTTCCAGTGTCTCTGCTGATATGCATGACTGCTTGTTCTTTCAGTTGCTGAAGAGCTGTGTTATACTCTTCAACTGTGATTGTGGATTGAGCTTCTTATTTGCCTTGAGTTCTGTGACTTTTTAAGTTTATATATTTTGAGGTTATATTATTTGGTGTACTCAAATCTAGGGTTCCTATAGCTCCTTGTTAGATGGCTCCTATTATCCCAATAAAATATACTCCCTTTATCTCTACTGTTATTAATATGATCAGAATAGCTTTCTTTTTATTAGTGTTTGCATGGTGTATATATATTTTTACATCTGTTTATTTTTAAACGTTGTGTATCCTTGTATTTTTAAGGTCTTTTATAGGACACACACACACACACACACACACACACAGTTGAATTACTGTATTTTCCGGCGTATAAGACGACCGGGCGTATAAGACGACCCCCTAATTTTACAGTTAAAACATAGGTTTAGGCCTATATTCGCTGTATAAGACTACAGCCTCGGAAGTGGGGGGTCGTCTTATACAGCGAATATAGGCCTAAACCTATGTTTTAACTGTAAAATTAGGGGGTCGTCTTATACGCCCGGTCATCTTATACGCAGGAAAATACGGTATTTTTTTGTGACTTCAGTCTGGCAATCTTTGTATTTTACTTGTAGTCTATATTTATAAAATTGTTGGTTATTTGGTTTTAAATCTGTTATCTTGTTATTAAAAGAATTTCTGTGGCATTTAAGCCAGCACATATGTTCGGGTTTGTTTATTAGAGCCAACGCTCTAATAAACAAACTTACTGATAGAGGAGAATAACCTTAGAAAGAGAAAAAAGAGAAAAAAAGGTACTCCTTTAAGGCAACTTACGGAATGAAGCACAGCATTATTAGATGTCATTTTTGTCCTCGGCGATTGGCGGTGATTATATTGTCATGTGACCATGCGTCTCTTCACGTCAAAGCCTGTCCAGGGCCTCACATCGCCCTGTGAGGTCCTCCCAGTGTCCCCTTAGGCAAGTGAGGTTTGCCGTTTTCGATGTCCACCCTTGTTTCTTTAAGGACTGCAGCCTGCTGCGTCTGCTCATTGACAAACCTCTAAGTCTTGGGAGAACGTGATTTCTCGGCAGGGATCACGCCCTATAAACTCTTATATCTCGTACACTGTTTTTAATAATTTCTGTTGAATAAATGATGCATGCGCGGCGAGTTTTGATACATTAATGGCATGAGTTTAGGTGGGATGAAAATTAAGAGGCCTGCTAAGGCCAGGGGTGGTGTTATAAGGTCCAGGATAATCCTGAATGTCCCCTCTTTACTTGGTTCTAAAGGAATTTGGGGTAACACACGGACTGGACTGCTCTTTTCATTGAGCCAAACTCATAGGCAGGACCAGGAATCAAATCGGTCTCTCTCTTGGAAGGATAAATAATTCGTTTGGGAAAGAAATTTTTCAGGAGGCTTTCCCATTCTTTGTCAATTTGGGGGTCTATGAATAGTGTTGAATACAAAGTTGCATGTGAAAGTCATTGAGTCCAGGACTGAGCAGTTGACTGATCTGCCATAGCCTCTGAATGAGCAGCCCTGGCTAATTGCACCTGCTGGCTTCTGATTGTACCTGCAATTAGGCAATTGTGGACACAGCTTTTCTGTTTCTGTTTAATTGCCGGGACCCAAATGGAGAGTAACCTTTACAAATCTGGCCCATTATCTCATTGCGAGCCTTTGCAAATATAAGATGACCCCAGACACAGATGGAGAAAATATACAGTTTTGTTTGCTGCACAACCAATTAATGTCAGTCATCCGGCCAGCATTCCTACATGTTTCATTCTACTGAGATATAAGCCGATAGGAATCAGTCAGCCCCCAGGACACAGCTGACCGATTCCACATCCAGTTTTGCTATGTTGTTATGACACACAGCCCAGTGGTTCCGATTCCTGAGAAGCTTCCACATCCGTGTTGTACTGACTGTAGATATTACAGTTCTGTTGCTTCCAGAGAGGACTATGAGACCCCATCGAGAAGACGTGGCCCTTTGGGACAGAGCTGCTGATTTGCCCTTGGCCCCTGGCTCCAGACTCAGTTTCCTCCAGGTCTGCTCAGGTTTCCAGCTGTGGGCACACTGGGCTGGGGCCGCCCTGGCCGAGGTCCCCACGAGTGGTGGCAAAGGTCCTGTTCATGTCTGCTCAGCATGGCCTCCCGTAGACGCAGCCCTTGCCCTGGCACTCCCTGGGGGGGACCGTGTGTGCTGCATAGCAACCTGCCAGCCCTCAGCCCTCAGCCCGGGCCTGCTTCCGCCTCTGTTGGTCCTAATAGATGCTCCTCCGCCATCACCCTTTCGCCCTCTCAGCCGTGCCCCCACTTCTGCTTCCTGGAGAATCCAGGCTGCCAACACCCTCAGGTCAAGGCGAACGAGGATGCACTGGGAGCAGGCTTGTCTGACGGGATCCAAGGCTTCCCTTCAGTAACAGTTGTCAAGGAGATCTATTTTTTACGAGATTAGATACGAATCGCTTCTCTTTTCTTTCTTCTTTCTAGACACCATACATAGTCAAGGATACGGTATGCAAATGATTTAGAGCAAAAGAATGCATTTTGTAAGTTTAGAACCAAATTTCAAAGGATTTTTGTTTTACTTAATAATAATTAGTATTTATTATTGCATATCAATTAATTAATTATTAATATTATCTCTAGAGGCCAAGTCTTCCAAATATTCCTAAGAAAAAGGGAAGTTAGCTCAAAACTAGTGCTTTAAGTTGAAAGAGGCTTTTTACCTTTGCATTATTCCATCACTAAAGCAGTATAGCATTTGTTTTATCAACTTTATTCATCTTTAATTAAACTTCTTTGGGATGTTTTTTCACATTTATTTTTATTACAGTGGTGGGCAATGCTATTTGGCAAAAATTCTACTTCCTGCATGCCAAAATCTGCATTGATGGGGAAGCCGGGATGGCTCAGTGGGTTAAGTGCTCACTTTGCAGCCCCGGGGACCGAGGATCGAATCCCGGCCCCGGCCCGTGCGGAACCATATGCTGAACTGGGGAGTTCTCTCTCTGTCTCTGTATCTCTCTCTCTCTCTCTCTCTCTCTCTCTCTCTCTTTCTCTGTCAAAACAATAAAAACAAACAAATAAATAAATAAACCAAAATCTGCATCGCAAGTTGTATGCCCTTTCTCTCTTACTCTTGGGCTTCATTTTTCCAAAGTCCCAGTGAATATTATTAATAATTGGGATCTGAGAATGAGAAATTGGAGTTCTTGGAGATTCTAGGGAATTCCTGAAATCACGTTAGTCTATATTTTTCACAATATTTTATCTATGTGTTTTAAATTAATAATGAGTGACTATAGTAATGAACAGTGAATAATTTTTATTGTAATAGGGTTACACCAAAAATTTCAAAAGCTTTCTGTAAACAAAAGATATAATAATAAATGTGTGGTTTGTTATTATTATGAACTAATATATTGTGACAAGATTATATATTTTGATAACATGTAAAAGTGATGACTTCCTGATAGAGATATTTTGATAATAGAAAACATTAAATGAAGAGAACTTTAACACAAAATATAACCAAATAAAAATAAGTTAAAAATAAAAATATATTATCCCCAATATTTAAAAGTTGCCATTCTTGAAAATAACATTTTAAAACACCCAAAGCATCAGTTGTCCGAAGAGATAGTCTTGAACTTTGATTTCTAACAAATATTCCAGACATGGGAAATTTTCTTTAATTTTATCTTGAGTTGTTCTAATTATTCTGCATCTCAAAGCACCTTTAATTCAGGCATTAGGGCATATGTCTATTATTTTCTTTTGTAACAATGAAAATGTTATGTCTACATGCCCTGATTTTGGTTTTGCTGTTGAAATCATTATCACTTATGTTAATCGGTTTCTGATGTTATATAATATTCCATGGCATTGACATTTTCTTCTTGCGTTTCTTCTGTTGAGATATTCACAAAGAACTGTAGCCGACAGCAAATACTCAAACACTAGAAAACACTAGTGAACAGTATTGGGTATTATTTGGATGAGGTCACCTTGAGATCTCCTAGAGAGTTTCTCAGCACCAGCAACACACAAAATGATGTGTCAATATTGCCAGTTTTAGAATTTCTTTTGCTTCCCAAAATGCTAATTCTTGGAACACCACTCATAGGACTTGTGTAATGTATGCTCTGCATAAAAAGTATTAATATTTATTTTATTTGCTGTAGTCGTGCACCACTAATAGACAGTCCAGAACACAGAGCATGGTGACAGCTACATGCAGCACAAACTGATTAAATGGTAACTCTTCTGTGTTCCTTGCTCTTGTCCTAGTTTCTGGAAACTATGATCTTAACCTTGAACTTTACACGTGTCATTTCCTTCTCTTTTGACTTGTGTTGGTGGCTTCTACTGAACTGATAACATTTTGCCTGTTAACCCTATTTCTTGTAGAAAAATGATAATAATTATTTCTATTTTTTCTGTTTTCACAGTTGATTTTTCTTAGAATTTGAGATTCAGGAAAAAACAGGTTCCCCAAAAAACACAAGGAAGGAATTCCCATATCAAAACATGGATTGTTGTCTTTGGTTGAGTAGTGGGATTTGTGGGAATTCACTAGATGAAGACAGTTTTTCTCCCTGTGTGAACTGCTCTCCTGGGAAGGTGCTTCTGGGAACAGTGGAGACCCTGAGAGAGAACTGAGTCTGTGCCCCTCAGTGGGCCTGTGGCACTCGGAATTAATTCTGCATTACCGGTGTCAAAGCAGCCAGGTGGGAAATTCCCGCATTTTACTTATTTTATTATTATTATATTTGTGTGGTCAACCAGGCTAATTAAAAAACAGAACAAAACAAAACAAAAAAAACAATCAAGGGGACGTTGGGGTAGCTCAACAGGTTGAGCACTTACCTTGCAACCCCAAAGTCTGGGTATCAAATCCGGGACCCGGCCTGGGCAAACCCACATGCTGAACTGTAGCACAGCTGGTCACCACCGGGATGGTGGGGAAGGTTCCATACGGGCGACCCCCAATTTGGTTCCCACCCTGTGCGGCCCCACATCCACCTGTGGAATGAAACTATGTCACAACTGATGACGTACAACTATGGGGACTGCTCTGGGCCCTCCCCCTTCTCTCTTTCTCTCACTCTCTCCTCACCTTCTCTCAAACAATAAAATAAATCTTTAAACAATCACCATCAGGGGGGTTGGGCTGCGAAGCTGAGGAGGTCTAGCCCTCGGATGGTACTGAGGAGAATCAGTGCAGCAGGAAGAGCCGTTAGTAGAATCTCTTGTAAATGCTGCAGTTGGAGAGAGATTTGCCCCTTTGATGGGGTGGCAAGCACTGTGGAAGGGGAGCCCCCAGCCTCGGGGCACCCCTGCACTGTCCGAGCTGTCCCCAAACCCACACAGCCTCCTCCCTGCACAAGAGAGACAAGGAAGCGACGTGCGTGCAAGTCTGCACCGAAAACCACTTTCAAGGCCAGCGTCACCCACGGAGCCTCCGGGACCTTTCTGCCTCTTTCCACACAAGCCTGAGTGTCCCGAAGGGTGGAGGACATATCCATCCACATAACCTCCACGTGTTGAGACAAAAACCAGCTTTCTAATCATCCCCGCAGGACTTCATACACTTCAAGTGTGAACATCACCATCCAACGACGTTTGGATCATGGGCACACATGTGCCATTTTTGTGTTTTTAGAAAACGGAGTCTGTGAAAGCGCAGACGCCTCAGCCTCTCGGTGCGGTGGACGAAGGAGCTCCGGACGCGTTTTCTTTTCTGGACGTGGGGTCCTGATGGTCTCAACGTCATCGATCTGAAGTTGAGTGTTACGGGAAGTTTATCACAGATCACTGTGATTTTGCACCTTTACATTGTATCCTACTCTCATACATTTATAAAATAAATATGGCTGTAGGAGATGAGGCCGGTATTCATTTTAAAGCGTCTTGCTGGCCCATGAATATGAGGTTATTGGACTCAGTCGTCGTGAGGACACAAATGGGTGGGTAGACTGTAGATCTAATAAGCTAATCTGTCATATATTTTATTACAGTGATGTTGTATTGGGGTTGATGATATATTTGTGAACATGTAGAGGGGGACTTTTTTTTTTTGTTTGAAACTGGTAATTTACTGCTCACTGCAATGCCATAACTCCAGGGACAAAGCATGGAATTTATCTCTGACCTAAACCGAGTCAAACTTTCGAGGAGAAAGCAGCTTTCTGTTGTCATAAGTCACAAGCTAGCTGGTTATTTTCACTAGCTCGCCCAGCCAGTGACCTCTCTGAACGCTGGCGCACAACTGGGTCGTGTCTGGACCGGGGCGGGTGGAGAGGCCCAGCTTCTGATCCAGGCCTACGACTGCTTAGCTCAGTGACGCTGAGCAGGCGCCAAATCTAATCTCCATTTGTGTATCTCAGTGAAATCCTCATCGCTGTATTTGTTATTCCTCCCCAAACATTTTATTTAAGGGGCTTTTGTGGGACACAAATTCCCTTGATCAGGTCAGGCTCCATGCTGTCCCGGGGGACTGGGGTGGGGACAGGCGTATCCACCTGCTTCCCTACATCCCATGTGACACTTGACAGACTTTCCCCTCTTCTCTCCCGTTTGGTCACACTTTTGGCCAGAACAGTATCTTTCCACACAGGTGTGTCCTCACCCAGAAGCTGGGGTTTGAGGATGCTTTCATAAAAACAAGTGAGCAATGAGCAAATCCAATGCCAGACAGCCAGATCTCAGCCTAGCAACTCTAGATTTCAAAAAATAAAACAAACCAGACCCAATGAAAATGGCACGACTCCCAAAACACCTACAGTACAACATTTCTACATGAGTCAACAAAACAATACAGGCACACTAGGAAGAGTATTGGCGAAGAGAAATCGCCAGTGGTCCAAGTTAGGCAGGACCCAACCCACAGAGAAAACAAATTGGCCGAAGAGAAACTGCGAAAGTGGCCAGACAAGCATGTTCTGTTCTCTGGAAACGCCTGGGTGGTTGATGGCAGAGAATCGGGGAGACAATGGAGATGCCCGAGTTCATCAGCTGGTATCTCTTTACTGTGAAGCAATGTGTGAATTGAACGAGGACCCCACGCCCTGGCCGGGTCGGGTGGCTGCTGTGGCCTCACGTTCTTGCATCGTTATGCATTGCATCACCTTTCACTTAAACTTGTAGAGTTTGGACAGTAAGGTGCATGGCTCTCTGTAATAGCAAGGCTCCCATGTTTGTGATGGGAAAAGTAATTAGTGAACGGTGACTTCACTCAAGGCCTTTGGAATGTGAGGTTGGCTAAAATGACCAAAGATGTTTGTGTCAACAGCTTAGACCTACAGTGACCCCGGAGAGCTGGCTGAAGGCAGAGTTCAGAGAACACAGAGCAGGGCTGGAAGAATCGGGTCACTGGGATGATGACAAGAATGACAGATGACATCAGTAAGGCGATTCAGTTTCCCAAGACCTCACGTATCTGTTGCCTTCTCCTGGCACCTTGAGTGGCCGGGAAGGAGGCGATGGTTACGTGACAGCTACCCGGGAGATGCCAGCCCACCTCTGCTCTTGGGCTCAGCTCCGGGTCGAGCTGTCCCTTATTGGTTCTGTGACTCATGGTTGTCAGCAGCTCCAGCTTCGGAAAAACAATGTTGGGCCTGCTTTGAACAAAGAGGAGGGGTTTGCTGTGATTAATAAAGAAGGCCCAAATGAGGCAAAGCAGCTCGCACCAGAGCATGTGGAGCTGATGAGGTTTACTATCTGGATAAAGTGGCTGGTACCCAAACTCCTCAACTATGTCTCTGGAAAACTAAGTTAATTCCATGAGTTTCTCTGCTTTTTTCCTCCTTATTACCCACTATTAATGTTAATATTAATAAGATAATGTTATCCATTATTATCCTACTATTGCTAAAAAGCAGCACTTTCCCCCCTTGAGGACTAATTGGAAAGAAATGAATATTCAAGTACAAAAAGCTTATCATTCGCATGTCTATATTTTGGGGAGGGTTTCAATAGTTGGGGTCCAAGATTACAATTGCCTAAGTAGCTTGGGGGTGCTAGTGACCACTGGGTGAGGATGGTTTGACTTCCCATTGGCAGAAAGTTAGGTTCAATGATTCGGATGTAGTCCACTGGGGGATGATTTGGGGACAGGTGGCGACCCAGTGATGTTTGCACTCGTTTCGAGAAGAAAGCGTGTCCTGGGCCGTTGGTTCCTTGCTCTTCTCAAGGAGAAATGAGGACGCACCCACACGGACCTGCTGGGTGACCCGCCTTCTGAGTCATCAGGACGCAGACTGGGACGTCAGGAGAGGTGTGACGTCGGTTTGATCTCCACATTGGCTTGACGGAGGCTGAGGTCTCGGTTTCCTAATCGGCATCGGGTGGGTGCTGGGGGTGGGGAGGGCAGTCCTGTGGCTTTTTATGGTCATGCTATTAAAAAATAAAATAGGGACCTATAATTATTATCTTAAAATTCTTCAAGTAAAATAAGCAAAGAGTTCATTCAATAACTGTGCCCTATCCACTTTTAGGTCAGATTACTTTTCAAGGTATAAATCTGTAAGTTGGTAGAATGTAAACAATATACATTTTTAAAGAACATCTTCTGAAAGTTAGAAAGGGCCTGGGGTTTTTCACTTAAACCACCTCTCACTCGAGGCAGCTATGGAATCTATGGTATTTCAGGCACCGCTTAAATGCGCATTCATTTGTTCATTCATTGATTCAGTGATTCCGCAAGTATTCATCACGCACACACTGCTTTTCATGTGCTTTGCTCGACATCGGGTAAAACGATCCTAAGAAATGTAAGAAATTTAAGGCGCCGGCGTCAGTGCTCACGTTAAGTGCTGTCAGACCCTGAGTTCACTGCGTGTGTCTTATAAGCCGGGGTCAGCAGGCCTCACAGGTGTGAACTCATTGGCTCCTTCTGACACAGGGAGCCTGAGGGCCGCGTTCTTGCCCTGCCTGCCTCAGCGCCGGGGAAGGACAGGTCTGTCGCTACGACAAATCCAAGCACGGCTCCAACCCGGGTGGTCAGAGTCCAGAACCCGGGCTTTTAATGACTATACTTAGGAGACCCTAGAACGTAGTGAAGAGGCACCCCGTTCAGCCTGGGGGCTGGGAGGGGTCAAGCTTGCTTCCTACCTACGGTGCTATCAAGAGAACATGATTTCCGGAGCCAGGCTTTTGGGGACTTCATGAGTGGATTCCTGAAATGTCAAATACAGAACTCACCTGCAAACGATGTAAAAGGAGGGCGGAGGCTGTGGGGGGAGAGCTGTCAGCAAGAAGGGGCGAGTTCTCCTTCTCATGTTCAGCGTTGAGGCATCTGCTGCATTTCCTCACCTGGCTGAGCTGTCCCCTCTCTGCCCACTGGCCCACGTGGGCTGTCCCCTCTGCCTGAGACATGCGCCCCACTCACTGGCAGCCACATGGCTCTCACCCTCAGGGTTATTTCCTGGGGAGCCGTGTCCTGACCCCCTCGTTTGGTTTCATTCCTCCATCAGCCCTCACCATGAAGCTACTTAGGTGGTTCCTTGGCAAGTGCCCGTTGAATATCTGTCCCTTCGCCCTGATTCTAAGCTCTCTGAGGACAAGAGCAACCTCCTTTTTGTTCTCCATTTTCCACCTGGTAACCATGTAGTGTCAAGATCAAAGTAAGCACGTGTTAGGGCTTGAACGGTGTCCCCCCACCCCGAAAGCATATGTTGGGAGTCCTACACCCCAGCACCTCAGAAAATGGCCTTATTCAGAGATGGCATCAAATTAAGATGAGGTTTGGTCGGCAGGGCCCTGATCCCCTATGGCCGACGTCCTTATCTAAAGGGGACATTGAGACGTAGACACACACAGAGAGAAGGCTGTGTGAAGGTCAAAGGCAGAGACCTCCAAGCTGAAGAGCGCCCACGCCGCGGGCACCGCCCGGAGCTGGGCACGGCCCGGTTCTCGTTCACGGCCCCCAGAAGGAACCGGCCTGCCAGCACCTTGGTCTCGGGCGTCGGGCCTCCAGACCCGCGAGGCCATTGGTTTCCGTTGTTCCTCAGGTGCGGTCTTTGTGTGGCAGCTCCAGGTGGGTCACGCAGCGCGGATGACCGCCTGCGGGCTGGAGGGCGGGAGGGATGGCGCGTGGGACCCCCCAGCACCTTCCTTTGCCAGAACCGGGGCTCAGCCCGTTCTGTGGCTCCACGTGCAGCCCGGACGGTCGGCTGGTCTTATTTTTCACTGTTAGTTTCAAAACCAAAAGAGCTTTACTCTCGGGAGCCCTCAGGATAAAACCAAAGTGTTCTGACCTCCCAAATATTTTGATGATGCGTTTTGCCCTCCGATCTTGGACCTGAGAAAAGGGAGTGGGGCACAAGGTAAGGGGGCGCCCTGAGACCCATGTGACAACTGCTATGAGTGTAAAACCTCACACGTCACATGTGGGCGAACCAGCCCTCCATGTGGGGGGAAATGCCAGGCATCCATGCCGGTGTGATGATCTTGCCCCGCATGGACTGGTCCCTGGCAGGCTTTGTTTCTCTAGGATTTCTGCCACCAAGTGTCACGACACACTTTTCAATTTGCACAATCACATCACTGCCAAGAATGCAGTCCCTGGTGTGACTTGTGATTATAGAACTTCCTGTCGCCCCCTCCCCGAATCCCTGGAGGCTGGGGTTGTGCATCCTGGCAAAGGGACGTCTTGGGCTCATTTTCTGAACAACTCGTGGAAGGTTTTTGAAGGAGCTCTGTGGAAACGGCGAGGGGGCGTCAGCCCGTGGAGGACTCCCTCCTTGGACAGTGTCACAGTTCTCTTGTCCAGGCTGCCTTTACGACGGAGATGCTTCCTCTGTATCGCGTCTAAGCGTGGGCGCGAACCCACTGGGTGGCTGTGTAAGCCCAGGAGCTGAAGTCTACCTGGAAGGCAAGTGTGATCACTGCAAATACGCACAGAGCGTCTGGGAAGATAGGTCACGTGTCCCAGGTGGTCCCAGGAAGCAGAACGCAAAGGAGAGGCTGAGTCTCCAGATGCCGCTCGTGTCGCTGCAGACGCGGTTGCACCGTGGGCCCGTCGCCTCACTGCCTGGCCGCCGTGGCTGCGTGTGGATGACCTCGCACCCCACTCGCCTGTGTGATGGCTCCTGTGAGCCCACGACGGGAGCGCAAAGCCGGCCCTCTCCCGCTCTTCAACCCACTTTGCCCACCTCCTCGGAGCTCGGGCCCCGCCTCTTAGGTGCGCTCTGTCTCCTCTGACCGTCACCTTCGCTTTTCTCTGGCTCCTTCCGTCCTGTCTACCCCCTTGGAGAAATCAGTCCTTCGTGAACCAGCCTCCCTCCTCCTGGTCCAGCCCCCGCCTCTCCCTGTCTTGCAAAAACCGGGAAACTCCTCCGGAGCTTGCCCTCCTCTCATTCACCTCCCACGCACTTCAGCCCCCTGGGCTGCCGCCTCTGCACCTGCTCGCAGGTGCCACGCGCTTCCTGAGTCAGGAGCCCTGTGCTGGTCAGCCCCCTGGGCCTTCCCGGCACTGACAGCGGTGACCGAGCAGCCCTGCGCTGAGCTAAGCCCGGGGGTGCAGGAAATAGAGCCCGAGGTGCGATGTGCCCGAGGTCCCTCGGCAGCATCAGCCCCGCCGGGGCTGGGCTTCCCGAGGCGTCAGCATCCTCTTCTGTCCCCTCCACGTCCTCTGCAATCACTGGGTGTCCTAGGATTTGTGCCCACGTCTTCCTCTTCTCCGTGGGTTCATGCGCGTCTCTTCTCGGACCCTCTCTACTTACTTTTCTGTTCTTCCCGGGCAACTTCATCATCTTCTCCCATTTCAAGAGCCATCTCTGTGCGTTGAGTGCCCAGTCTTTGTTGCCACCCATTTGCTGAGCTCCAGACCTTGCTTCCGAAGGCGTGTTGGACACGACCCGTCACTCCTGGTTTCTGCTGGGGCTTCGAGACCCAGCGGCAGACCCAAGGGAGACTCGTGTGTTGACTTTCAAAGCTGAAGATTTACGCTTGGGACTGGTCCCCTCCAAAGACACTGTTTGGATGCTCAGAGAACATTTCCTTTCAATGTCAAAATCAATCGCATTTGACGTTTTCAAGTGCAGGGGGCAGATGGGAGATGCAGCTGGGCTCTGCAGGAGGGGCTCCCGGGGCCCCCCGTGTGTTACTCTTTGGAATGATGGCAGGTGACCACCGCTTCGTCCCTGGGTCTGGGTGCCTGCCAGCTGTGATGGGCAGTCAGTCAGCTCATGTACAAGAGGCTTTCCCAGCTCAAGTGGGGTTCCATGTGCTCGCCTGGGCTCAGATACGAGCTGTCCTGCCAGGGGGGTGGCCCCAGGGACGGGTTCTCTGTGCTCGGTGACGTGTGGGGACCTCTGGCAGAAGCCCCGGACTCACCGCCTCTACTGAGGGCTCTGCCGCTAGCCCGCTACCTTGGGTGATAGTGCGCCAGTTTCCTTCCCCGTAAAAACGAGGAAAACGACACTTGAAAGTTTGCAAAGCTCTTTGGAATTTCAAATGCAAATATTATCCATGCGCAAATTATTATAATTGTCTCTCAGTCACTGCCTTCTATTTACAAACAGCTGAGCCTCTTCCGTCCTCCCACTGCTGCATGAGGCATCGGATCCACCCCCACACCCGCCTGAGAATGTTCTGAAGGAAACACGTGTCACCTGGCTCAGGAGTGCCACTTGCAGGGAGCAAGACACGCAGCTCACATCTGCTGCCACCGTCTCCGGCTTTTGGGCAGAGCTCCCTCCCTGTGTAGCGATGGAGAGGGTGAAGAGACGCCAGCAGATCAACACTCTTCAGGTCACATCGAGCCCAGAGAGCTGTGTGAGGCCTGGCTAATTTCGGAATCTCTATTCCTTATAGTTTCTTGGAATGAACATTGCTGACAGTGATTTTTACGTTTCTGCTTAAACATTTACAAACTTGTCGTGCAAGAAGGTGAAATCCGCCTTGGGACGCCCGTTCCCACCATTTTCAACATGGATCGGGCTGGCAGGACACTTATGGGGGTTTCTAAGCTGCTTTTCATCCAGGGTGGGGGAAACGTGGCAACGCACATGGGAGGTGGCTGACTCGCCCGATGTCAAACTTCCCCGAGGAAGGCTGGGAGGCACCGCATGCAGAATCCCCTCTTTACCCTGAGGAAGCTTCTGCCTCAATGAAACAGAAGCCTTTGCTCTAATTCAAATTTGCAAATTCATCATCCCAGAAATGTTTTGTAAATACTGAATTCTTTGCTCCATAAGACGCACCTGACCTGCCTGGACCCGCTCTCCTTCCATGCAGTCCCTGCTTCCTGATCTGGCTGCAGGCTTCCCCACGGCATCACGAAGGTCCCCAACATGCACTCTTCTTTGCAGTATTCGCTCCATAAGGCACACACACTTTTCCCTCCACTTTTTTTGGGGGAAAAAGTGTCTTATGGACCAAAAAATACAGGTAAATGTTTTCCATGTGTTTTTGTCTGTGTGTGACCCCATCTTTTTTGGGGGGGCTCATTACTGAGGATCCCACCCTACCCCATGGCTGGGAGTGACATGTTTGCTTACATGTCCCATGACGCTGCAGGGGACAGCCCGCACAGCTCCCTGAGGGAGGACATTATTAAGTCAGCAGGTGCTTCGTCAGATAGACGGCGGCGTGCATCTCAGCGATGGCGGAAGGTGAACCTTTAGGCAGTACAGGCGGTTGATGGCAAGAACTAATTTTAGGGGTGATCGGGGTCAAGAGTACATATGAACAGTCTTTGATTTATTGACGTTATTCAGACATGGAGCCTCATTTCCAAAATGCTAAGTGGTCACATGTGCGCTTTGCTTGGAGAGCACACCTTTCACACTTGACTTCAAAGCATCATAGACACACCTGGGAGAAGCTAGAGACGTGGAAAAAAGGAAATGTTAAAACGAGGAAAATCAGAACACTTCCTTGAAATAGTTTGGTGTAATTAAATATTTCTCTTACATCCATATAATGGAAAATTGTGAGTCATTAGAAATTGGTTTGTATAGTTTAATTTTAAACTGTGAAAATGGTTAATGTCAGAAAGAAGGTGGTTACACAGTTCAATAAAATAAAACAGGATACAGATAATATGTACGCTATGGTCCCCTTTCCTGAAATCTATCTACAGTGTTAGGCTGAGCCGTGTGAAATTGCCATTTTGTAGTCAAAATGCTTTGATATCAGCAAATTCATATGGTTCTCGGTATAAGAGAAAGCACACATGTGCACACCTACCGCATGTACACACATATACACGTGCCATGCACACACACACACCACACACACACAATGCACACCACACACATGCCACACAACACACATCACACACACACCACACACACCACACACATACCACACACACCACACACAATAATTACTGAAAGTTCTAGATGGTAGTAGTCACAGGTCATTTAACATTGTAATTTTTTTTATTTATGTTTTCTACAATGAACGTGCACTACTTTTTTAATAAAAGAGAGAGAGAGAGAACACGTCCTCGATGCTCCAGAGGCAGAATCTTTGGTTGTGGAGAGGTGTTGGATTTGGACCTAATTTCAGCACAAGATTTGAAGGTTTTTGCTCTGTTCTCCAGAGCGTTATAGAAGTGAGAAGATTTAGTGAAAACACCTTCCCCTGTCTTCCCTTTTCAGTAGATTCCCCCAGGTAACCTGTGAGATCGCTTTTTGTGTGTGCGCATCTGCATCAAGAAGGTGTTCAGAAAGTATTCATGAATGACAGAACGAGTGAAAATGCGAGGCAGAGAGGGATTAAATAAGCCCTGTGTAGTGTGTCCTGAATTTTTGTTTTTTCCTCCTGATTACTAAATGACTTGATTTGGCCTAAGAGTACACTGTGGTTGAATTGTAGGTCCATGTACATATAGTGCTAAAGAGAAAATTTTGTCGAAAGAGACAAAAACATTGAATTGACTGCTGAATTGGTCTAGAAGGATCTTCATAATTCTCCTGAATGGAATATAAAATACCTGGGTTTTTATGAAAAAAAAAAAATCTCAGTTCATCACGGATTTCTGGCAGGCTTTTGACATCCTGGCCCTTTCTTCACACAAGCACACTCCCAAAGCAGTGGCTGGCCCGGCCCGCACCTGGTTCTGGGGCCTCTGTGAATGTACTTGACTGTCTGCGAGCAGAAACATCGGTTCTGATCCGTTTAACTGCTCTCCAATATGGACCTCAGTGCCAGGTTCCCTTGCAATGGGTCTCCACTTCCACTTTGGGATGAAAGAAGAATGAAAAAAAAGATGGAAGGAAGGAAGGAAGGAAAAGAGGAAGAAAAGAAGGGAGGGAGGGAGGGAGAAGGGAGGGAGAGAAGGGAAGAGGGAGGAGAAACAGAAAAGTAGAGAAAGAGGTGTTTTAGCCACGTGGGTTCTTCCAGTCCCGCTTTTAGCAAATGGTTCTACAAAGGCTCTGAAGGGTCGATATGGATCATTTACCAGCTGACGGCCTGTGGACCACGGGGTCCAGCCTGTGGTCACCTCTGAGGGATGCCTGGCTGCCCAGATGGGCTCCAGGCCCCCGAGTGGAGCACGTCCTGAAATTAGCTTGAATGCCCTCATTTCCACCTGCCCGCCCACCTCGTCGTGCACACTGTGCAAAGGGCAAAGCCCACGTGAGCCGAGCAGGACGCGCCAGGTCTGTGGCCGCTGTTGGAGGGGGAGGCATTGCTGGTCTGCACTTAAGGAGGAGAGGACACTATTCGGCAGCGTGGGGGCCTCCGCGTGGCCGGGCTAATGCTCATCCTGAGAGTTGAGCGGCGAGGTGAGGCGCCCATTGGCCGGCCAGGCCCGCTCCCCTGACAGGTGCTCATGGGGAGGGGCGGGCACAGCTGCTGAGCAGGAACCCCGTTATCCTTTGCTGGGTATCGATTCGCCCTGTGGGATGTTCTCTTTCTGCTGCGTTCATGTTCAGAGCTCAGGCTTGCCTTGTTCTCAGCACAGAGAGAGAATTAGGGCTGCCGGAGGCCAAGTAGCGGCTCTGCCTCCCAGGCGGCCCAGCTTCTGCGGGGACGGGGCTTCCTTTAACTATGGCACCCGCCAGGGGACAGGTCTGGGGGAAGAGCTTTGCCACCCAAACAATTGCCCGAGGTGCACAGCGAATTAATCTCATGACGTGAGGGGCATTCTGAACACACCCTCCCCGTCCCCAATCTGTAACGAGGTCTTATTTTCAAACTTGCTGTGTTTGCACAGGAAATTCAGGAAGCGATCCAACCGTTGGAATCACGGGATCTATAGTCACCCACACTGTTGGGCCTCTGTTCACAAGTAGGAAACCTTTCGAAGTCATTTAGAGGTGGCCTTTGCCATTGGCCATGCTCTGTGATTCGGCGGTTTGTGTACAAGAGCAGTACGTGGGTGAGTTGGGTTTCCTTTAGTTGAAATGATTGAATAAATGAGTGTTTAAGGAGACATTATCACATAGGAATGACAAGGCAGGTGGTGCTTTGCAGAATTTCCTCCTAGAGACGGAGCTTGGGCTCCAAGGGACACTAACGTCACCTTGCTGGACACTTTAGCATCAGCCAGTTTCCGTCATCCGTAGCAGCTCTACTTGTTCAGCTGTTCCTTATGTTGAGCAAAAACCTGCATTCCTGTGGATTTTGTGCCAGTGTATGTGTGCGTTGTGTGTCATGACGGTGGCACATCTAAATCCTTGGCCATTCCGTGTCGTTCACGAATTGCCCTGGTTTCTTTCAGGTCCGAGTCCCGGCGTGTTTCCTTACATACAGCCGCCGCGTGTGGCCTTGCTGTTGATGGGACACACCGTGGCCTGCTTCCCTTTTGTTCCTTAGCTGCCACCTGGCCACTTCTTAGTAAGTGGTCCCACTCACAGTGCTTTGCTCGTGTTTCCAAATAGCGTGGCCTTTTGGCATTTCAGGTGCCTTTGTGGTCTCTGAGGGGAGCCCTCGCCAGGAGGGGTGTGGGCGCAGGGCCTCCGGGGCAGGCAGCTCTAGCGCTGAGTCAGGTCTGTGCTCCAGGAATGGATGTCTGTGTCCATCCACAGGGCTTCTGCCTCACAGTGACAATTCACTTCTGACCTTGAACTTAGCAAAAGGTTGAACATGGGCTGGGAATGAATGGTTTGCCTGAGAAGGTCAGGATGGTTCTCGTAATGATGGTGGGACCTTTCCCCCCACAGCAAGTTCAAGATACTTTATTTTCACTATGTTGAGCTCTGTGGCCCTCTGGTGTGTCTTATTATCCATTTGACAGATTGGGGACAGAGGACACAGTGCATGTTCACTCGAGGGGAAAAGAACCGAGGCTGGATTTGGTCAAAATATGTATAATTTGTTTGAGACAAGAGCCTGCAATTCTTTTCTTAATGCATTATGTTTTTGTGGTTACACAAGCAATTATGTAGCTTTTGTAGGAAATTAAAAAATATAAAATACGACACTCATAATTCTGCTATTCAGAAATAATAACTGTCATTACTATTTTGATAATTTCTGTCCATTTCTAATTACACGATTTTTGCGTCCTTTTTGTCATTTGCTATTATGCCCAAAACATGTCCTCATGGTACTAAAAACTATGGCTGAGTAATATTCAGGGAAAGGAGGGACAGTTGGGGAGGTTATATCTCTCCACGAACCTTGAACACAGGGGACAGACAAGGGACGCGTTCCCCGAAGCAAGTGGAGATGCTAAGGGACAGAATGGGTGCCTTGGTGGCCTTTAGGTGATTTCTTCCACTCGACTTGGCTCAATGAAATGGGAGGGGAGAGAGAAGGGAAGGAGGCACCTCACAGCGATTGCATTTCTGAAAGATGCCGGCAATGGGTATGGAGGGTGGATAGGAAACACGCCCTTGTCGGTAGTGGTCTTGGAGAGCTTCAGAGAATAAGGCTGAGATCACCTTATAGAAAGCCACTGATGTGCAGGGACAGAGGAGCCATCACGCCTCTGTAGAGTGTTGTTCACAGATCCTTAGAGGAAACGCCCTCAGAAGCAGGCCTCCATCTACACACTGCCTCTGCCTTTCCAACACTGTCCTGCAAAGAGGCAGCTCACACAACAAGTCTCAAACGGCGCGTGGCCTTGGTGAATCTCCTCCACACACCAACGGAGACTTTGAACACAGAAAGTAAGAGGCACGTACACACCAGAAATGACGATACCACAAAGGTAAAAACGGGAATAAGCAAAATATCAAGGCCCACGAAGCCCACTTTTAAGTTTTTTGAAGGCGAATGCAAGCAGACTGTAGTCTGGGATTAGTTGAGTCCCACCACCCATGTCTTATCGTCCTGAAGTTTCTACTTCATGTCCTGTGTGTTACAAGGTCTTTTCACTTCGGCTGGTAGGGATTTAAATTTATCCCCCCAAACATGCCTGGATTTGACGATAACATTAGCTGAGAATATTTTTGCTTGAATTTGACTTTTTTGGTCTGTTATTTGTATTGTTGGAGATTTCTTTTCATACAAAAACTAGGGATCTGTTCCTCAATGCCTGTAACTTTTCCTTGTGGCTTAAGCATCACCTTGTGCTTGTTTTAAGGAGGCATGAGGTTCGGCTTTCACGCGGCATTTACCGACTTCTCCCCGTATCTGTGGGAATCCTGAGGCTGGTCTGGGAGGTTTCCACTTCCTCTCAGCTCTTCTAGTCCTGGGCTCCTGATGCCCCAGGATTCTGTCACCTCCTGTCTACATGGGGGTTCTCAAAGCACCGCTGACTCCACAACCAGAAGAGGCACATTCTTCCAAAAGCCGGGAGGGGTGAGGTGGGGGTTAGAGCAGCAGCAGCCGACAGGAGACAGGAGAGCCGAGCCAGCCGTGCACAACCACGTGCCAGCTTTCCCGCTTGCCACCCAGCTCCGGGCTGGTCCCAGCATTGGGGCATTGTCCCCGACCCTCCTGCCCTCGGGCTCCGGCCTTCTGCCATCCTGCGCAGCCCTCTCTCCTCAGCTTCTTGATCTCTTTTTCCTTAATTTCCTCCTTGAAATTCCGATCCATCGCCCACGCACAACACGTGGGCTCTATCACCTCAGGCAGCCGAGCCCATCTTTCTCGTGCAACGTCTTCTAAAGACTGTTTCCTGGAAAGAAAACAAAATATCCGGTCTCTGGGCTTATAGACTGGAAAACTTCAGGGGGCACCTTCCGCAGGCAGTGTCCTGTGATAGGTGTTGGGTTTGACCCCTGCGGAAGCCTGGGTCTTCACATAGTGCCGGCGTTAGCTCTTGGACGGTTAACACATGCCTTGAGAACACACTGTCTCTCCTGCCAGCTCACCAACTCATCTGACACCGTTTACTGGTGAAAGCATTGTTCTCTGCTGAGTTGAAATGCTGCCTTTCCACATATTAAATTTCTATTTATACTTGAGTATTTATCTGGATTCAAGTTTAATATTAAATTCTTATCTGAATACCCTCCACCCCAATCCTGTCTTTACGAGTCTATGTTGCCAATTCATTAACTCCTTAACATAACGTCCTTTATAGCAGCTGATTCTTGAAAAATGAAAACATCTGTACTCTCGCCCCCAATCACGACTTCATTTCATCTGTTATTCTAACAGCATTGTCTTGGAGTTCAAGGTCCTAGACGGTCAGAGTTGCACGGGATGTGAGAGACATGTGGGCCCAGCCCCATCATGTCACAGATGGGAAGACTGAGGACCTGCAAGGTGAGCAACTTGGATGTGGACAGGCAGGGAGTGAGCAGCAGGGCCAGGTTTAAGTAAGGTGACCAGATTGTAACATTGGTAAAGCGGGACACCATTGACCGGGGGGGAGGGGGTTCTTGATGAAAAATTGGGTCTATCTCCCGCCGTTCCCTAGCTTGTCGTGCATTCTTTCCAAACATCGGGACTTTTTTAAAACGCCGCGGGACACGGGACACATTGTTAAAAATCGGGACTGTCCCGCCAAAAGTGGGACATCTGGTCACCTTAGGTTTAAGTCAAGGCTGCGCGTCTTCAACACACTCGGTGCCTCTGCCTTTCACCATCATTTCTACAGCTTCACACGTATCTGTGTCTTTGTGATTTCCCTTCACTAGTTGTTGTGGTCCCCATTTCTCCACCCCAGTGCATGCCACACAGACCTTCTAGAATGTTCTTGGCAAGGCAGAAGCTGCACAAGAGACAAGAGAGGATGGCATGCTGCCTGTGTGGGAGATTCTATGGTGCCACAGTCTCCTCGGTGAGGTCAGGGCTACCGTGGGGCCTGGCACACTGGCCCCAGAGCTGGCTGACCCAGTGTGACCGGAGGGTGGAGGGGCAAGGCCTCAGGGACAGCAGGAGGCCCCAGGCCAGGAAGCAGTGGCCAGGGCGGAGGTGGTGGGCATGGAGCGGAGAGAACAGAGCAGCAGGGCGTTTCCTGGAGAACAGGACACGGTGGCTCTGCGGGGCGAGAAGGACCAGGCTGGGGGCAGGGCGGGGCAGGGAGCCGTGTGCTTTCCGATGGGCTTCGTGACCGACAAGAGCCGCGAGCACTGTGGCGAGAAGCGGGTTTTGGAGGATGGAGGGGCTGGCAGGACGGCACGGGGAGCGGGAAACGCCGGCTGGGAACGTGGGTCCTTCCTGGTAGCTGGAGCCGTGCTGTCTGCGCTGCTCCGCGTCCTTCTGAGGACGTCCCCTGGTCCCTGACACCTCCGCCTAGACGTTGGGGCGCCGTGACCCGGAATGTGTGGCCTGCGGCTTCTCACGGGTTTCTGGGCGGTTTATCATGAAGGCGGCCGCGGGCTGGACAGGAAGGCAAGGCTGGAGCTGACGGGACTCAGTTGAAAGCTCCTGTGGGACCCTCTGGGTTCTTCCAGAAATAACACCTGCTCTGGGGGTCGAGCTCCCGCTTTGTGAGGTAGGGGCAGCAGCCTAAGCAATGCTCACGGGACTGAGGATGTCACCCGTTCTTCTCCTTGACCCCAGTTTTAGTGCCAAGTGGAAATGGCCCGAGCATCCTTGGGTCCCGTGTTGGCCCAGAGCCTTGGGCGCTCACTGCGTGTCATTGAGCTGTGACAGTTTGGGGATCAGCACTCTTCCTGCGATGCTGCCTTCGCCCCAAGCACGCGCCTGCACGGTTTCGGGGCCCAGAGCTGTTGGAGAAGGAAGGGGGAGAGCGTGCTGGGAAAGCGCAGGGGACCCCGCTCCACACGCCCTGGGCTTTTGAGCAAGGCCAGGAGCAGGTAGTTAGGGTGCTCACAATTCTAAGATGAATCATGAAACACGAAGTCCCAGGAACCGCTTGAAGCGCACGCCGCTGTGTAAATGTTACCAGATGGGGAGACGGACTGAGAACGGTCACTTCTCGCGGCACGTGGACCCCCGTGGGCGCCTCTCCGCCCAGACGGCCGAAGCCGAACTTCCCCCTCGCCGGGTGCTGCCTGGAGCAGGAGGCCCCCCGGCTTTGAGCCGGGTGACTGTGGATTGCCGCTGTGTGGCTCCTTCACTGGTGCTGCTGACATGGAGTCACCCCTGAAGGCGCGTTCACGCCCTGTCGTGGGAAATAGGAGCTGTTTTATGGACACGGGGACTGGAGGAGCCCCACAGAGGCAGGCTGTGCTGAACTAAATGCCCAAATTAATACGTGGCGTGGCGTCCCGTCCCTCACTGTGATCTCAGGAGGCGGGCCTTTGGGAAGTGACAGGGGTTAGATGAGGTCACCAGGATAGAGCACCAGGATGGGGTCAGTGTCCGTATAGAAAGAGGAGAAGCCAGAGCGCCCTGCTCCATGGAAGGGCCACTCCTGCAGGCCAGGACGGGGGCCCTCCCCAGGGACCAAACCTGCTGGCACCTTGGTGCTGGGCTTCCCAACCCCCAGAAATGATGTCGGGTGTTTGAGCCCCTGCCCCCGTCCATGGTATTGTGTGATAATTCTGAGAAGATCCAGACAGAACAGGTAGTTGTGTGTCAGAGAGCGGAGCCCAGGGTTAGCTTTCCCACGTCGCTCCAGGGTGACCTTGGGCCTCTCTGAGCTCCGATGTCCTTGTGTCTAAGACAGTTATAATAATACACACACACACACACACACACACAACGCTTCACTCCCACTGTCCCCTCCATGTATAATACATCCAGTCTGGTACGCACTTGAACCTCACTATATAATTCTTAATGTTGATTGATTTAGAAAAACTATGAATAAAAGCTCCTTGGGGAGCTATCATCTATGTGGTAAAGGTGATGTTTTAAAGGAAACAATTAGAAGCCGGACTTCAATTTGGAGGTACTAACTAGATTTAGGGGTACTAAATTTTGAGGTACTTGAATTTGACTTCTTTTTAGAATATGTGAATATGGAAGCTCGAAAGGTAACATCAGTTTTTCTCTAGAGATAAGCACCCAATAACAAACTACTATGAATAGTAAGGAAAAATGGCTGCCTACAGCTTTTTTTTGTCTTTGATTAATAGGATCTGATGCCACTGTAATGGTATTTAGTAAATTATAATGCTCCCATTAAATTATAGTCCTGCAGCGAATAGGGGTGAATTCAATTATGCTGCTTAGCTCCTAGCTATCCTGCATATTTCATCAAAAGCTGATTTGCCCGGGATGGTAATAGCTGCACATTTCTATGAGGAAAAGGGCATCGGGGTAAGACTTGGGTTTGAAAGCCAACCAGCTAACGAGAGGCCATCAGAGCTCTGCCTCAGCCCAGTCATTGCTCACTCCTGACATGGGGCTGCCCGCCCGGAGCTTTTCTGTCCTCCGAGATGGTGTTTTTGGGGCTGTTCCCTGTGTCCAGGGCCACCAGCCAGCTGCCCACTGGGAAATCTCCAGGGCAAATTAGCCCCCAGAGAACACAGAACCCAGTTAGTCACAGGATTCTGAGTGCCTGCTTTCGGGGATCCAAGCGTCTTTGGGAGAGAGAGTCTGAATTCAATAGCTTCCCCAAGGAGAGCTCAAACTCCACGGTGGGCAATGAGATCTTCCAAACAGGGTCAAAGGCAGGAAGCAGCACTGGCACGACCCCAGAAAGCGATTGTAGAGGGAGGGAGAGGGAAATGAAATGAAGAGCGACTGAGGAAGAAGCGATTGTGCTTACTGGCAGGCGGACCACTGGCCGAGACAGCTGGGGCAGTTCCGAGGACAGAATAGAAGCCGCACGGCGATGCGGTGGCAATGGGGTGGCTGTGAACTTGTGTTCAATGCCAGGTTCAAGTCCCCAGTTGGGTGCTCATAAGTGGTGACTCGGACAAGATGTGCCCTTGTAAGTGACAATAATGACCCTGTCATGCTTGAGTTGAGGCTGTCAGTAACCAACATACAGCATCTCGATACAGTGCAAGTGTTGAGAGAGAGAGAGCGAGAGTGAGCAGATCTGGATGTTGTCTCCACTACGTGGCAGTGGTGTAATTTGGGGAAAGCTCTTTTACTGTCCTGTGCCTCATCTGGAATGGGGCAAATAATACCACTTACCTCCAAGTGTTGACATGCAAAGTAAATCATAAAGTCGCTAACATGAGAACACGGTAACCTAGCACACTGCCTGGCATCTCATAACATTACTGCAAAAGCGTGCGCGCTTTCTGTGGGCAGGCATAGGACTGTGTCACTCCTTGAGGAAATATACGGTCCTAGGACGGTACTGAGTAGGGGAGTCAGAGAGGTGGGAAGAACGCATGTGAGAAAATCAGTAGCTCTCTTCATTTTATAGTGTACGATGACCTTGAGTTATATGCCTAGTTCATTTCTACCTAACGGGTGTATCCTTTCCAACACCATCCATCTCATTGTGATGCAGAGCTGGGCTTGAATGTTGCGATACCGTGGTACCTTCTCCTAAGACCTCAGTGCTAGGCAACCAAGATAAGACCCGAGAGAGAGAGAGAGAGAGAGAGAGAGAGAGAGAGAGAGAGAGAGAGAGAGCAGATTAACTGACTCCTTGTCCCCAGGACTTGATTTCTCAATCAAGGTCAATGCAATGTCATAAGGCCCAGCTTGGACCACCATTGGGAGCATGTGAGCAGTCATGTATGACAGCTGAGAGCATGTCAGGGCAGAAGAAATGATTTGCTCTTTATCAAGGGGGGAAAGGGAACCCCACTGTCTGTAGACAGGGAGGGGTTATGTTGATTCCTAATGTGGATGTTCATCTCTGACAAGGTTCTAGAAGGTTTGTGCAGTAAGCCTGAGTAGTTTTCACCAGTATCTGGTTCTCCCAACAACTGGATGAGAAGTGAACTGTCCCGGTGAAGTTCAGTGTGGCAGTGCGGTGCAAGGTGACCCGTGTCACATCTGGGTAGAAGCACTCACCTGCTGGGGACAGATCTGAGCCCAGCCCTCCCTGGTGCCCACGGCAGAAGTCCATGCTGACTGGCACCCTGAGGGTGCCCTGTCCTGGGATTGTGAGCTAACTCACGGGACGGCTGCCCTGGAGGGAGCAACACTTCTCTTTGCTGAGTCACTTCATTAAGATGCCAGTGTTCTTTTCTTTTTGTAATTTCCCCCCCTTTTAACTAAAGCATAAAGTTGTCTATGCTGACTGACATTATGGAGTTTGTAAATGAATATGTACAAACAAGGGATCGCTAGGAATTCAACATTTCCTGTCCACGCTAACTGTAGGTTATTCTTTCTGATAATGCTGTTAGACCAGCAAACCGGGGTAATGATATGCGTGTCATTACCTAGACGCGTGACACTTTGTGAGAAAATATTTATTAAATTCTCGCATACAAGAGGGACAGAGGATGAGTTTAGTGCTACAATGTGTAGTCTTCACACACTGACTGAAATGAGCTGGAGTGAGGTCGCCAGGGAAGGGCTATGGGTCCCTTCTTGATCCTTGACTTCGAGAAGGCGTTAAAACCATGCTTATGAAGTTTGGGGGTCATAAAAAATGGAGCGGTTAGAACTAGGATTTCTAATACTCTTGCTAAAGGATTAAAATTAAATAGATTTTATTCAAATTCAACTGTGTCCAGTTGTACTTTTAATTTAATAGGCTAACACCATTTCCATTACCCTTCACTACAGCATGATTTATTATCTCAAAGGAGTGGTAACCACCTAGGTGTCCAAGAGTACGGGGACAGTTAAATAATCGTAATTCATGTTTTTAAAGAACATTGACTGTTATGGGACATGCTAAAAACATAGAGTTACATTAAAAAATAAACTAAATACAAAATTATATGCAGCGTGATCCCAATGTGGTTTTAAAAGGCAAGGACCAAAGTATCAAAGGCAGTTTTTCTTACTTCTTTATTCCTTTGCGTGTTTAATAAATGTTTACATTCACCGGCATTATTTTTGTAATGATGGTGACAAACTTTGAAAACAGGGGAAGACTAACAATTTTAAGGGTAGAGCACCGCCTTCCTCGCGTATGTGGCTGGGACCTGCGTCGCTACTTCAGTGGAGTTGATCCTGCCCGCGGTGAGGAGTGAAATCAGGGCTTTGCAGATGTGACCAGCTCTGATTTGTGACTTTTGTGTTTAATGCGATTGCAGGTGTTTTGTGGAAGTTATATTAAGAAATACAAGCGCAAGGCTGATTCAACATGGCACTAGTTAGGGAAGACTTTAACATTCAAGTACCTTAGCTAAACAAAGCCTGGATTTGCCTGTGTGGGGTGTCCTTGAATGTGCCCATGTTTAAGGAAGGACACTTAACTATTTATCTTGTCTTAGATGAATTTAACAAGTACCCGAGTTTCAAATGTGTTTAAAAAGTACTTTTCCGTTTATAACAAAGAACTTCTGTGTTATTTTTGTTCTTGTTTTATTTGATTCTAATGCTACATCTAGTTTATTTTTTCCTACATTTAAGTAATTTGTTAAGAGGAGGTAATATATTATATAGTTTATATAATGCTTAAAAATATACTTCAAACCTGGTTGACTGTCTCTGGCTTTGTAGCTTACTTTGCTACATCGCTTATTTTAGCTCTTACTATTTAATTTTTGCTACTTTAAAAGTAAAGAACTTTTTTTTTAAGATTTATTTTTATTGTTTTTGACAGAGAGAGAGAAAGACAGAAAGAGGGAGAGAAGGGGGAGGGCCCAGAGCAGTCTCCATAGTTGTATGTCATTGGTTTTTTAATATAGTTTCACTCCACAGGTGGATGCGGGGCCGCACAGGGCAGGAACTGGGCTGGGAGCCTCCCGCATAGGCCCCGGCAAGAAGGGTCTTTACGGGCCACGGCTGGGATTTGATCCTCACACCCAGGGGCTGCAAAGTGAGCACTCAACCCCCTGAGTCATCCTGGCTTCCCCTAAAAAGGAAGAACTTAGGGTGTAACAAATCCCTCATGTGCTCTGGATTTCTCATACATGGTTGTAACTTCCATTCTAAAGGTATATTCACTGGGCTGCGTTGCTCCGGAAAATACGCGCAGAAGTGGGGGCTGTTAGCAGTATATTTCTGTTTCTCTGGAACTTGCATTGAAATTTGAGATTTCTTTATTGCTCCTGATTGGAATACAAAGACTTTTGAAACAGAACAAAACTGTTCACAATGGGTATATAAAGAGTTTTGTTGAAAAATGTATCAGAAAACATTCCCAGGATTTTTCTCAAACAGTACCTGCTTTCATTCATTCACACACTCAGGCACCCTTTTGTTTGCCCTTTTTGCACGGCTATTGAGCATCTAAGCTGCTGCAGGCCTTGGGTGCCCTAAAATATTCGTTAGCTCTCAAAATACGGATCTGGTTCTCCCCTGAACCTGAGTGATGGAGGCGCTGAACGGCACGGTGGAACTGCTTGTCACCACATTCCTGTCGGTGTATTATGAACGTCACAGCGTGCTCACTGTTTCCTCTTCCCGCACTCAGTCCCTTCCTTCCCGCTGACAGTGAATTAGAACAGACACAGTGAGAAGCGGGTGGAATCGCCACCTTAGCCATCACACACTGGGCAGCGCAGGGTTGGGTCAGATTCTCCTGGGAGGGACATATTTGGGACATTTTCTGTTATGCACTTTGCATGCAGTATGTTTCCGCAAGAATGAAGAGTGAAACAAAACAACATGCACAAGTCCAGGATTTGGGGGTTGTTTGATTTGGATTCTTACCTGGGAACCAGAGGAAGCCAGCTAGGAGCTTTGCTTCCCAAGTCAACTTAGGTGCTTCATGCAACTGCGTTAATTTGTTCTGATCCTCAGGAAACCCTGTCTGCCTGCGAGAGGAAGTGCCAACTGCTCTCCGGCAGACTGGCCCTCAGACCCTCTGGTGGGTCCCTACTTTGGTGTCTTTGCACCTTCACTTTGCCAGGTGCAGGACTCCAGGGTGACATCTGAGAAGTACTTGTGTGCTGCACTGACTGAGCGTCTCACTCTTCACTGAACTCTGGTGACAATAAGAACATACAGGGCCGATCTATTCATAGTGGCTGCTTATAATATGCTAACGGGAAGCTGGGACGGCTCAACAGATCGAGTGCTCACTTTGCAGCTCCGGGGAACGAGGATCGAATCCCAGCCCCAGCCATGCGGACCCACATGCTGAACTGGGGCGTGCCTTCCATGCAGGAGGCCCCTGGCTCTGTCCCCACCCTGTGTGGCCCCCGCCCACCTGTGTGGAACAAAACCATGTAGAAAACTGATGACTTGCAACTGTGGAGATGGTTCTGGGCCCTCCCCCTTCTCTCTGTTTCTCTCTGTCAAAAACAACAAGGTAAATCTTTTTAAAAATATGCTAATGTTTGGTAGAAAGTGGAAAAGAAAAATTTTCTGGCATAAAGAAGCTGCGTTATCTCCCATGCACTGTATTTTGTAATTTGAAACATTCTAAGTGACAGGCGGCCCGGGTCTCCTGAGACCCTGAGGAAGCCTCTCTCGCTTCTATTGCAGTGTGGGCTTTATTTAGAACAACTAGAGAGCGAACATAGCCTCAGAATTAGCCATCTAGGAGATTTTTCTTTCTTTCTTTACTATTAATGGGACTGCAGAAAAAAACTGTATTTGAAATGTGATAGATGTTTTTTCTTAGAAAAATAAGATGCCCTTGTAAAAAAATTCAGAAACTACAAGAACGCATGTTAGTATATATAAATTTACTTTTAAACATATTTAAAAGTAGAAGTCACCCTGATCTTCCCACTGGACATAATTACTGTTTATATATGTAGCTAGATAGACGCACCCACATGTATATAAGGTCATATATATAAACTATGTAATTCTTTATATATATGATTTAATCTCAACTGTATTTTTATAGAATATTTTATATATTTTTTGCTGTTATGTCATAAGGATTTTTCTTATTTTAAATGTAAATTTATATCCTTACTTTTATAAACCTCATTTTATTGGCTGTATGATATTCCATTCTATAGTCACAATATATATTTTTTTCATGCAAAAATTCCCTTTTGGCATAAAACCACAGGCTGTTCCTATGTCTACCTCCAGAAGCATGGTGCAGTGCATGAAGATATTTGTTAGATCTATTGCAAAAAAAAATAATAATCCCCAGAATCTGGCCAACGATAGTGTCAAGTTCACCCACTCCCGTCCCAAACGAGAAAGCGTGAACACCTCTGCCGTCGCCACGGGCACCAGTGTGGGAAGAACAGCCTGTCTCCCCCTTCACGGGTGTTAACTCACACCCGTAATGCTCTGGAGGAGGGCGTCCGGCCAGGGGAGACGCGCGTCTGTCCTCTAATGATCACAGGGGTGGGTCACAAGCCAGCGCCAGGGAACACAGAACAGGAACCCGCAGGGAGGGACTCGGTTAGACCACGTGAGTCTGTCGACGACGAAACAACCACAGTGTTGTCATTCGCTAATCGCACCCAGAAAGTCTCTTCTCACTCCGGAGCATCGTATTTCTTTCATATACATTGTCTAAATCTTGACACGTAAGAGGTGAAACGATAGGAACGTGTCTGGTTTGGCTCTTTTGACTCGGACGTCGCAGAATGACTCAGCCGTTTTGGATTCATAAATACATCACACTTACCTAATTGTGTCCACAGCGGAGGCCCTACCCTCACACCACTTGTGGGCTTACTCATCGCCTGCGCTGCCCGAATTAGAAGGGCCGCCGTCTAGACTGCACCGTGGGTGCAGCCCCAGCTCTGATCCCCTTGCTGCCCGGAGCTGCTGTCCCCACGCGGCTCCCGAGACTCATTTAACCTCAGCGCTGTGTGCAGACAGACTTTAAAAAGCTGTCCCGGGAATACAGCTCCGCCAGGAGTTTAGTGTGTCAAGAGCAGGGCAGGGATTGTGCTCTATTCTTAAAAGGCAGCTGCTTGTGTGTGGAGACTATTGGCTGACGGGAAGGGAAGCCTAAGGTCAGGAAAACGCCCGGCAGCTGGTGTGGAACTGGAGCCCACGGTTCCCTGTGGGGCTCAGACAGAGCCTGGGGGGTGGGAACAAACCAGAAGGGTCAGCACACCCCCAGGGTGGCTGTTCTATGGCTTCCTGAGATAGTCACACTCCTCACCCCCCACCGCACCCTGCACTCTGGGATACAGATGAGAAGCAGCCCCGCTAGAATGCTCTGTTTAGTTCAACCTTGTGCACATTATCTTTTTCTTCTGGAAAAACGATAAAACCCTTGAAGAGGAGTGTACGTGGGGGGCACACCTGTTGAAAGCCAGAGGCGTGACGAATACGGGGAACTAGCTCTTCCCAGAGACACTGGGTCTGAGAAGGGTAGCGGGTTTTGCACACGTGGGTGCCCTAGAGATGCGCAGTGCGCTCTTATTGGCCAAAGCGGCGTCGGTATGCGGGCGTCCCTGACCCAGGGGAGAAGGCCGGGACGTGAGGGCCAGCTCTAGGCTGGCCGGGTGGCCGCCCAGTGACCCGCCTGTCCGGCTGACTCAGGACCCCCTGGTGCAAGTGCAGAAAGACAGAGCCGGGCCGCTGCCGGCGTGCGCTCGGGAGGACCTGTAAATAGCAAGGCCAGCCGCCCGCTCTTCCCAGCGTGTTCACTGTCACCATGCCCCTCGCTGAGGTGACACAGCAAACACAGGCTGACGAAAGTGTCTGGAGGAGATTAGGGTGTGAGCGTGACAGGCAGGCGGCGCCGTAATGACACCTGCCCCTCACGAGGAGTCCGTGGGGTCAAGCAAGGGAAGGGGCGCAGGGCTCAGCTCCGTGTCCGGCCTCTAGCCGGCTGCTCGCGGAGGCGCGTTTCCTTCCCCAGAACACGAAGATGACCAAAGTAGCTATTCAGTGACAACCCCCGGGTCCTCATTCACTTTAGAATTAGGTGACCAGACGTCCCGCTTTGGTCAGGACAGTCTCGATTTTTAACAATGTGTCCCGCGTCCTGCGATGTTTTAAAAAAGTCCCGATGTTTGGAAAGAATGCACAACAAGCTAGGGAGCGGCGGGAGATAGACCCAATTTTTCATCAAGAACCCCCTCCCCCCCGGTCAATGGTGTCCCGCTTTACCAATGTTAACATCTGGTCACCTTACTTTAGAAGGTGTTATGCTTTATACGTCATCTCCATTGTAAACTAAACAATGCATTAAATCCTCACTTTGGATAAAGGTTAAAAATAATTAAATTCTTCAATCTATACCAAGTCGGTCCTGACAATGCCGAGTCGGGGTCTGGAAATGGATGCCTTTACAATGATCCTGCCCACGGGAATGGAGAGTGGGCTAGTATGCTCCTGCTGACTGAATCACCTGCAGCCACCCACTGCTTCAAAGGTAGCACTTCGATGTCACTGTGTAGGCATTACAGTAGAGTTGACGGGCTACACATAGTTTTTGGAAGTGACACATATGTAAGTACTTTTTAAAAATCGTAGTCTTACTGCATTTTGATAACAATCGGCTCTCATGAGTCAAAATTATTTGTCGAAGTGATTTAAATTATAGGAGATTTATATCTATTTCCCTTGAAATGATAACTACCTTGAGGGCTACCTTAGACAACCTGCATTCGGTCCCCACAAGATGAATGTAGAAAAGCATTTGTGCTTGGATGGTGCAGGTGTGTGTGCATGTGTGTGTGTGCGTGTTCACAATAACACAATGCACTGATATAGGATCAAAAGGGGAGATTTAAAACGGGGCCAAACTTTGAATTGGTCAACTCTGGTTTTATTGGGGGTGGGGGACAATTGCTATGCAGTAAATGTCCTCAGGACATGAGGTGGGAGCGGTTTAGGACATTAGAGGGGAGCAGAGGCAGCTAGTCAGGGACAGGGGTTCGGAGCTCCAGGCATGAAGCCCGAAGGTCAGGTGCGGGGAAGGGGGCCCGTGGGAAGGCAGATAAGGGTGATGAGTGACACTGGGGACAGAGCAATGGCAGGGTCAACCGAGGCAGGTGACGCAGCCAGAGCCCACATGTTGCTCATAGAAGGGCCAGTTCGGGGCACCAGGAGGTGGGAGCTGATGCCCATCCATCCAGCGGAGCTTTTCCTCAGCCCTCAGTGACGTGGGCCCCGAAAGCAGGGGACAGTCAAAGGTGTTCCCCTTTGGACTTTGAAGTCTTCCAATTCCCCAGCTCCTAACCCAGAAAGAATCCAACCAGAGTTAAGTTGCACAAATAAATATTGGGATGTCAAACATCAAGACAAACCCCCAAACGTACTTTTTCTTCTTTTCCATTCTCTTTGCTATCAATACTATGACTGTTGTCCTAGGCACGCAGTCTGATATTATACTGGCGTGCCCCCAGGGTCTGTGGTGAGGTAAAGAAGAAGGAAAAGAGAAGGAAAAGGTGGAATCACCGTGAAGAAAGGGGGAGCCCCTATAACTTACAAACAAACCAAACACGGTCGTGATTATTCAAAGTGGAAGCTGGAGCGAAACGGCCCAGGACTTCAGGAATCCGCACGCTCTTTATTGACTCCCCTGAGAACAAGCTTCCCCCCTGCCGGGGCGGGGGCAGGGTAGAAACAGAGGCAAGGGAGCCGAACTGGAAGACGGCTCGGCGTGCTGACGGCGCTGTAAACAAACGAGCAGTTGCCTCGTGACACAAACACTGGGACTCGGCTCGTTTGTGCGCTTCGCTCGGATTCCGTGTGGCTGCGCCACCGAAATTAAGATTTCTCACTTTACATCTCACCATTCTTGATGGGGCCAGAGCTGGTACAACATTCCGTTCCGTCAGAATGATGCCACCCTCAGCGCAAAGCTGTGACATCCCTGATGGCAACACAGCGCTGTTTCTGCCTGCCTTTCCCTCCTTCTTCCCTGTTTCCTTCTTTCATTTTCTTTTGTCTTTTTTGTTGTTGTTAGCAGAAAAATAATGCGGTTTGGTGCCATGGCCCAGCACAATAGGAGCTCTGATGAACAGAGCGTGTTGGGTCCGAGAGCCTGCAGTTCAATTACTGGTGGTGCCAATCAAGTCGGGCCCATGAACCACGGTAACAGCAAATCTCCGGTTCCATAGATGCGTGCAGTGCAGTTGCTCGTTGGGACTCAGGCGTCCTGGGATGGGGACAGAGCCCCGCTGTGCTGGTGAATGCTGTTGTCACAGCCGGGGGCTTCTCCGTGGGCCCCGGGCTTGCTTTCTGAAGGACTTGCCCGAGTCCAGGAGGGAAGACACCCTGGCAGGAAGATACGGATTTAAGGGAGCTGAACGGGGCGAGAAGAAAGAAAGGTACGTGCCGTGGATCATTCGGGACCAAAATGAGCTGGCTCCCTCCGGACCCGGGGCTGGGAGTTCGGTACGGAGCAAGGAAGGTGTTATGAGTTGAATCGTAATCCTCTCACATTCATAGTCTGGGGTCCCACACCCCAGGACCTCAGAACGTGGCCGTCTATGGACGTAGGGTCATTGCTGATGGAATGAGTTCGGATGAGGTCAGGCTGGAGGGAGGTGGGCCCCTGATCCAAGCTGGCCGGCATCCTCATGAAAAGGGGGGACCCGGGCTGAAGACGAAGACAGACGTCAGGGTGAGGCATCTGCAGACTGGGGGCTACCAGATTCGCTCGCACACGGCCAGCAGCCGGGAGAGAAGTCAGGAGCTGGTCTCCCTCCCGCCTCGGAAGGACCAGCCTGCCGACACCTTGATCTTGGACTTCTGTCCTCCAGAACCAACAGCTTTCTGTTCCGCACGTCACTCTGTGGCGCTCTGCCTGGCGGCCACTTGGGTCTGTTGAAATGTGAGCTTTGGGAGCCGGGCCCAGTTACCTGTGTTCAGACAACCCACCAGGAGACTCCGCCGCAGACTCTAGTTGCCATTCGAATCATCTGGGGGCGTTTTCCTAAAACCCAGACTTCTGGGCTCTCTTCTTATCAAGGGCCATCCTCCCTGCCCCCAGGTTTATTGAGTCGGACTCTCACAGCTATTTCTCGGAATAAGTTCTGGATCCAGGGCCCAGGTTTTCTTATGGTGAGACTGATGCTTTTCCCACATATAAGGCAACTGCTTTTTCCGATAAGGAATCCTCAGTTTGCTACAGGGTTTCCCAGATTATCATGGGACGTTAACATGAATCATCCCATTTGCTTCAGTTTAGGTCCTGACCCACTAGAGCGGAAGGATATGAAGGAGACACTGTCCCTCCGTTCCGCGGTCCCTCGGGGAAGCAGGAGTGGGACACGGGCCTGGGAGAGCCCCTGCCACCGCTGTGGGTCCTGGAAGCAGTGCGCGGTTTGCTTTACAGCCAGAGAACCTTGCAGTTGGTGCTGGTTTGGTGCTGGGTCATTTTGGGTTGCCTCTACTTGGGAAAGAATTCGAAACGGTCACCTCGACCACATTCCCCCAGCCCCCAGGGCCTCCTCTGTCGCTCTGTGGCCTTCAGGACAGCACTCAGCTTCCTGGCCCTTCACAGCTGCCCCAACTGACTTCCCGGGGCTCACTCTCCGCCTGTGCCCGCCCCTCCCCCATCGCTGTGCTCGGTGCCATCAGTTGTAATGACAATGAGGACATGGGCCACCTTAGCCCCCAGCACATATTACGCTTCTCAGACGTCACTGTGCAGACTAGGTCCCTGGGGTCAGGCTCTACTCCAGGGTCTGAGGTGGCCCCCGGAGCTCTGTATTTCTGACATCTCACAGGCCACACGCCCAAGGACCGGGCACTTAGCCCGAGCCAGCTAACGTACTCCTCACAGCCACCTAGTGGTCAGTGGCATTGCTATTCGTGCTATTCAGAGGAGGAAACTGAGGCACAGGGCGAGGCGGTGACTTGCCTAAGGTTACCCAGCAAGGAGGTGACGGAGCTGGGAAGTCTGGCTCGAAGAGCCGCTGTCTTGTCCACTCCCCTGCGCTGCTTTCAGACAGGCGTGACTATGTGTGGTCTCCCCGTACACCTGCCTCCCCCACCCCCACGCCTCTCGTGCAAGGCAACCCACCGGTTTCCTCCCCACGGTGTTCTCTCATCTGTGACATGGGGCCATGACAATCCCTACCTCGCAGGGTCGTTACGGGGACCGAACAAGGCCACCCGTGGGGCGGACTCCTCGTTCTCCTGCTCGCGTGCTGAGTAACGTGCGCTCACTCGCGCTGCCTGTGTTTGAGCCGCCTCTCTGCGTTTCAGTAACTGTTCCGCCTTTGAAAGGGGGTGACGATAACGCCTCGCTCACAGACTTATTGTGTGAAGGACAAACTGGAACATGTAGGTGAAGGCTCTTCCTGGAAGCTGGGCACGTAGGAAGGTGTTAAAAACATGGTAATTATTATTTTCATTCAATAAACACACCTCTTCCAGCCACAGCCAGACACTCTTATTTGAGTAACATTCCCAGCACTTCGGCGGGCACCATCTTATTTAATCTCTGCACAAATCTCAAGCGAGCCCAGCTTATGTGCACCACGTGGACGAGGGAACCGAGTCGCGGAACCGGCAGGACTGGCTCAATGCCACGCACCCCCTTATTGATGGAACAGAGCTGAAACCCCCACCCTGTCCATCAGTCCTTTCCACAGTGGTCAGTGGTATGACCTTGGCAACGACAGAGCCACCAACTGCAGAACAAGAAGAGCCCCCACGTGTGTGAACTTTATCGCCTGTCCCTGCAGCTCCACTCCATCTCGACTCCACACCTCTGCGCTTGTCTGTGGGGACACTTAAGTCCCTTCCTTTTCATCATGTCTCTGTGACGCTTCCTTTTCATGCTCTCTGACTGTGACGGGATAACTGTCTGTGGTGGTGGCAGGGACAGGGGTGGAGCAGGCATGTCCAGCTGCGGTCCCCGATCTCTCCTTGACCCTCTTAACGCGTCCCTTTAGCTGGTCCCTGAGAGTCAAGACCCCAGAGACAAGATGCTGGGGTCAGAGCAGCCCTGGCTTCTGGCAGCACTAACACCGCCTTTATCGCCCACGAAGCGGGACGCGCAGTAGGTACAGAACGTGGAAGCTGAGCCCAGAGGATCCCAATGGGACGCCTGGTCAAACGCTAGATGATCTGTCAGCCAAAAGCACCGCGTTCTGTGACTAACGTGGGCATCTTCGTCTGTTAGAACTGCCGTGGTTGGACTGGGGCGGAGGTGTGTGGACCTGTTTCTCTGGGGCAGAACCGGTGATAACATGGAAAGAACAACGCTCTGCAGGTCAAAGACGTGCACCCCCATTTTCGCTCAGTGCTGTTCACAGCGGCATCGTAAGCAGGTTACTTAAGCTCTTGGAACCGGCTTTGCACGTCCGTAAGGTGGTGTGAACACCGTCTACTTTAGGGATTGCCGAATGGAAGAACTACAGTAGTGAACCTGAGTGTCTTCTGCACACACGGAAGCAGCTTATTCCGTAAGAGGGTTGTGATCACGATGTTGACATCATCACTAACCTGAGTGTTGGAATGTGGGGGTGAGTTGGAGCAAGGAGGTGAGAGGCCCGTTGCGTCCCTAATGAATGCCCGGCCTGAGCGTAGATGGTGCCGCCTCAGGGGATGGTGAGCGCAGCTGGAGAAGCGTGGCATTATGTGCATGTGCACGGTTGTACAACCATGGTCATTATCTCGTTCCAGAATTTTCTGTCGCCCTGAGTGGAAAAACGATACCTCGTAAGGGCTCACTCCCCATTTGTCCCTCCCCCCAGCCCCTGGAGGTGACTAATCTGCCAGTTGTCCCTATGGATTTGCCTGTCCTAGCGGTGTCACAGGGTGGAACCGGACAGCGCGTGGCCTTTGTGTCTGCCTCTTGCCCAGCATAACGACCTTGAAGTCCATCACATTGGAGCTCATCTAGGCTTCACTTGTGTGCATGTGTGAGTACCAGCCCCTCCCTGGGCACGCCCCCGTGGTTGTCCATCCGCCAGCTGACGGACATGGGCACTTGCATTCCCGCTGCCTTTGACTATTATGGGCAACGATGCCAGGAACTCTCCTGCACACGTGTTCGTTTGAATCGCATCAGCCCTCCCCTCCTGTGACATCGTGCTGCACGGGGCCGACGTGACCTTTCAGAAGGTAAATCTGATCTCTCACCACCTCCCGAAGCCTCTGGGGGCTTCCCTGGCCTGTGGGCTGAAACGGAGAGTCCTTCCCATGGCCTGCAAGGCCGCTGTGGTCCGGCCCCTGCCCTTGGCCTCCGCCTGCGTCTCCATCGCTTTGGGGATCCCGCCCCTCAGGCCCCTCGTCAGCTCCCCAAACCGCAGGCTCCTGCGCCCGGTCAGCCTGCGGAGCGCTCCTGGACCCCTCCTTACCAAGCTCAATCCAGTCCCTCTTCAGATCCAGGCCAGGCTCCAGCGACCTCCCGCGTGCCCTTCTCCTCAGCAGCCTGCGTCACAGTCACAACGGCAGTGCTTGTCCTTCCCTGGAGAACGTGAGCCGCATGAGGGGTGGCACAGGGATGTCCCGTGCACAGTGGTGAACCCAGCTCTCAGCACACGTCCCAGCACGTAGGAGGTGCTCAACTTCCATCAGTCAAATGCCCAGGGTCCGACCCCCAGCGACACAGAGGCGTTTAACGGTCTCCCCTCCCTCACTGCGCCCCGCAGGTCCCGCGTGTGCACAGTGTGGGGGAGACACAGGGAGACCCCTGTGTCCTGCAAGGAAGTCAGGCAACGTGCAGCATTTCCTGCGAGGGGTGTGTGGATGGCAGCGCTGCCCGGGTCCTGCGATCGCCGTGGCTGAGGTGTGCGGCCTTGGACTCAGAGGTGGGAGAACGAAATGAAGGTGCCACATGGGGACAGGGCTTCATCCTGCCCGTGACTGTTTTTGGGAAGCGGAGGACCTGAAGCCCGAGCCAATGCTGAGACTGCGCGCGGCTGAAACCCGTTAAGCTCCAGGCCGACGTTCCTACATCTGAAGTGACGTCAGAGCCAAGGCGACAAGTCACTGAACCTCCTGCAGAAGGCTGAGTACAGTGAGTGCCCCCCGGACGGTCACTCACAGCGTCTTCCTTCGGGAACACACGTGGGGCTGTGCGCTACAGCTGTCTCTTCCAGGACCACAGCGACAGTGACCACGCACTGGGGGGTTTCTGTGACGCTGTACTGGTCCCTGGTGCCAGAAGGGTTGGGGACTGCTTTTCTAGGTCCTTCTAGTGTCACGTGAAAGGATGAGTTTCGGGTTCTGTCAGCCTCCCCCGTGTGAGACAGGGACTGTGGTTCGTGCTCAGTGGCGGGGTTGGGAAGGGCCAGGAGGGCCTCTGTAGCCCTCGGCCGTGGGTCCCGTGGAGAGCGGGTGTCCCGGCAGCCGTGTGCGCTCATCCGCAGTGAGGTTGGCGTCGTCACGGGTGAACCGGAAAGGCAGCGCCTGTCTTGGGAAACCAAGTGCCTAGGGAGGGAAGTCTTCACCTAAAAACCACCTTCAGTGCCATGACCGCGGTCAGTGCCACGGGGCGACGGGGCACCGAGCAGGGAGACCGGTGCTCACGGTGGCAGGGACAGCCGTGGAGCCTGTGGATAAATAGCAGCTCTGGAAGAAGCCCAGAAGGAAGCCCCACAGAACGCGGGCGGAGCCCCTGCGAGCCTTGGCGGGTGCAGGGGCAGCAGGGGGCCGTCTGGTGTCCCGCACTGTCCCGGTCCCGAGGGTGGGGAGGAGGCACAGTGTTAGATGAAAGACCTGAGACCTGCCCAGCCTCAGCCACGCTCTTCCATAGGAAACCGCCTTGCAACTATGGGTGATGCGCGGTGTTAGGAGGAAGCAGCAGCGTGATTGCTTGAAAACAACCACCGCCACAAAAACTGCTCTTACCACTGCCCACGTCTTCTACTGAATTTTCAGTTACGTTTCTGACACCACCCAGAGGGAGGATCCCCAGCTTCTTAGACCAAAGCATTGCTATGCTCTTCCTTAGGGCCCCTCTAACACTCAGCACGGGGTCCTGCATGAAGTACCACTTCACAAAGTGAAGGAACCTGCACGCCTTTACCTTTCAGCTCATTCAGGCCAATCAATCAATGTTTAATGAGTGTTGACAGAAACATAGGCAAAGAGTTTCAGATCTAAAAGAGCCCTTGGATCCTGGCTATTCGTTCTCCCAGCTCATTATGAGGATGAAGATCCTGGGGCTTTGAAGTGTTAAGTAATTTGCCCCAATTACCAAGCAGCGTGCACGAGTCATCAGGTCGAGTCCACCCCAGTCTTTATAGTTTGAGAAACGCGATGGTGCTGCGAATCCGCTGGGCTCCCACATGCTCTCACGCGTGGTCACGGCATTTGTCTGTGGCTGCTCTTCCCTGTCGCGTCGAGAGCGGTGCTGAGGAGATAAAGATCATTGGTCCGGTTCTCTCGTGGATGAGCTGGCTTCCACCTGTCCACGGGGGAGGAATGGCACGCTCACCTGCTCAGAACCCAGAAGATCAATGGTGAGGGTGCACCTGGCTGAGCGCATAGTCCCCCCCAAGTATGAAGTTTGCGTTCCCCAGAACAGTGCTAGCTGCTGGGGTCTCAGGGCAGCTAGAAGAGGAATCAGATGTACCTAGTTCTTGTCTTTGTGAAACTCAAATCTCACAAATGCAAGAACCAGGACAAGGAAATGAGCGAAATAACCATCGGCAGCCATTGGCAAAGGGTCTCCTTTCGGGCTCTGTCCTCCTGGTGGCCGCTGGGGTCCCTAACCTCCGCCACGGTTCATTTTGCCTGTTCTGCACCTGGGTCAGAACCATTTGGGGTCCTGGCAATGATTTGCCCTTGAAAAGAGAATGAGTTGAGTTTTCCATCCTAAAAATCAAGAATGAGGACACACCCGCAAGAGCCTGGAAGCACTCTTCATAAGCCGATGAACTTGGGGACGAACAGCAGCGTGTGGCTTGGGCACACGCCACAGTTCCTCATGGTGGACTGTAGGGAGCAAAGGACAGCAGGAAGACACGCGTTTGGAAGACTCCTTCAGAGGTCACGTGGATCTGTCTGTGGGCTCCGTATGACTGGGAGGGGAACACGTTGGGACCAAATTGATTTTGGATGGGCAATCCACCTGGAAGGAGGGTGTAGTGGTTTCTTTCACAGAATCTCTTACAAGCAGCCAACATCTCGGTGCTCTGGGTCGGGGGGGTATGTTACCAAGGCCACCCCCGCCCATGTCTCCCCTGGTCACAGCAGAACATATGGCAGTTTCTGCCTCAGCAAGAAAAGATGTCCATGCCTTGCGATGAGATGCCTCTCGTAGGGCCACGTGGCTTGTTATGACTAAGTTCCCGTAAGAAACTTGGCAGAATCAGATACAGACCCAACGAGACGGTCAGAAAAGACCGTCGTAAGTGCCTCCTGTGACAGGAAGCCCTTCTCAGCAGAGCTCACCCACAGGCAGCTTCGTGCCGTCTCCAGTGAGACGCGTGGGCTGAGAGTGACGCCCTGGCGACGTTCTCAAGGTCAAGTTTCCACCAAAGAAGGAGCATGAACGTGAATTAGAAATCAAGTCAACACGGCGACAAATGACAAGTTTGCTGGGGCTGTTGCTACGACAGGACAGATGAAGGGGAAGCTCAGGCAACTGTCTGCAAGTGAAGCTTCAGAGTAAAAGCAGTATTAGGCACATCCCAGAAAATTTGCTTCAACAATAGAAACGACTGTATTTAGTGAGTCCAAAGGTGAGCTGGGCTGTCATGACAGGAGCAAACTGAATCACACACACACACACACACACACACACACACACACACACACACACACCCCAAGTGTTTAATCCCAAGTTCAACTTTTAGAACTAATTTTAGAATGAGATTCAAAAGTAACTTTGATAACAGCCTAGCCTTGCTCTTTACCCTTTCTTTTATTTCAAACAAACAAACACACAAACAAACACCTAAAAAAGAAAACAAGTTTCCTCTGAATTGATCAAGCTTGAACATTCCTGGTGGAATCTGTCCAGGGCTCTGGTAATTGCTGACATTCCATCTTGCCACGTTTTGCGAACCCACGAAAGGCCGTTGTTGCATGGAGCTAGGTTTTTAATAATTTTTCAATTCTTTTACCTCGGGAGTCTATGTAGAGCTGTCTTCTGTTGGGGAGCCATTTGTGGCCATTAGAGCTTCTGATGAGAACGCAGGTCGTCTTTCTTATAGAGAATGAGTCTACACTGGCAGAGAGCTGTGTGAGATGACCTCATAGGTCTTTGTATGTCTAATTTCTATGATTCTGTGAAAACCATCACCCGCTATAGGAAACAGATGTTGGCTGGGAGACAATGGCTGGGAGGCTCCATTCTTAGAACGGTCAATATCTCCACTGATAAAAAACAAAACAAACGGCATCATCAGAGTTGCGTGCAGTATGTGATAAGCGGGGTTTGAGTTGAAAACAAGAGCCGCTTCTTCCAACGAGGGACACAAGAGAGGTGTGCTTGGTGGCAGCGCAGCCATCTCGACTGTGTTAATGTGGCCACAGGGGAGACCACCCCCTCTCCATGCATCTCCCGGGACCCATCGGAGGGGGCGAGGCCCTCGTGAGACGCTGTCGCTTGAGGAGACAATGCTGTCTGCACTGTAGAGTTAGCGAGTCAGTCGCTTTAAAGATAATAAATAAAAGTGAGCTCTCGCACAAGGCGGCGCAGCCTCGTAATTGCTGTTTTGGAGCGCACGTCCCCGCAGTTATTTAGCTCAGCATTTCATCTCCAGCTGCAGCACAATTTTTGCCAAATATAGATAAATGAAGTTAAAGTTATTGGCAGCCACGAGTTCTGTGTCCCTGTTTCGAGTTTATAGATTTCGTAGCAATGGCATCACTTTGTTTCTGCCCCAGACAATGGTGCTTCCCAAGCGAGAACTTTCTCTGTGGTCCAGTCTGTGTGACATCCTGACTGAGGCAAGAAGCTTGACCAGGGAGACCGGCGGGCCGCTGGGGCTGTTTCTGTTCAAACATTGGACCCGTGGAGATCTGGAGGTGGACAGAGGGGAGCCGGACTCTCCACCCACCCCCAGTGTTCTCAGGGTTCCCAAACCTTGGCGCGATGTCCCTGAAGCACGGGCGGCGCTCGCTCCCAGCACGCCTGCGCTGTCCCATCTGTAGCTTCCCTGAGACGCACCTGCTGAAATGAGCGGCCCTCACGTCTGACAACTGTTTGGTTCTAGCTTTTCTTTGCAGTGGGAACCGAGGCTCTGAGGTTTCCTGTAAGGTGGTGCTCAAAGCCTCGCAGTGCTAAGAATTGGAAGTGGTCTCCGTGCCGGAGCTCACCTACCACAGCGAAGACTCCCTCCGACGGTGGGTGACCCCCGACCTCTTCGCGTTCCCCTTCAGACGGGCACAAAGCTTGGTCTCCCAAGAGGCAGCCGCTCCCTTGGTCTGTTCCTGTGGCCGGGGGCGTGTGTGCTCGGAGCGCTTCTGCTGGAGGCTGGGGTCAGCCATCCTGCGTCCCGTGGTGGTCGTCTTCACCCTGCTAACCTGTCACTCTCTCAACTGTCACGTTGTGGCTTCACATTAGATTCCTTTCTACTCCGGTGGCTTTGCCGCTTTGGAGAAAATACGTTCTCGGCCTCTCTGTAGCTGCAAAATAGGATACGAAGACACTTTTTAGAAGGAGATCATCATGTGAATGACGTTCAATTCCATTTATGCAGCAACGTGCTTGCATGCACACACACACACACGCGCGTGCGTGCACACACACCACAATCTCAACGTCTTGGCCACTAAGCAACCCGAAACGTTGTGGTTCTTAATGTTAATTTTTCTATCCCTGTTTGTCTCACTTATACTTGTAGCAAAGTCACGCGCACACGCCTTTGCTGGCTGCCCCTCTGGATCTATGAGAGCAGAGCCATGCGTTAGCCTCCTTTTTCTCCACTCTCCTTCCTCCCACCCTGTGTTCTCTTCCACTCGCTCCTTGTTTCCTTTTTCCATGAAGGATTTCAGCCCAGTCAAAGGATGGATGAACTTCAGCAACGCGAGTATCATTCCGACGTTCTAGAATGCATGTGACATGGCCGATCCCTGCTGTTGGCAATCACGTTAGGAGTCGCCTCTTCTGTTTCCACCTAATGTCTCGGCAACGCAAGCCCACCTTTCCCACCTTTCCTGAGCCCCCCGCCCGCCCAGACAGGGCTGGGACCACCCTCCTCTAGCCCGCGGCAGCTCTGTTATCACAGTTGTCACGTTGCCTCCTCAGTAAACACCTTTACGGCACTCCTCTCCAAACTGGTTCATGACCAGCCCGAATGTACTTTCACGCCCGAAGTTTTGCTGGTGGGCGCGGGCTGAGGGCTCAGCTGCCGGCTGGGGCTGTCAGGAGCCTTTGTCAGGGTGGCTGCTGCCTGCCTGTTGGGGCCGGGCCTCCCTCCCCAGACTGGGGACCCCCCTGTCACCTCCACACGCAGCAGCAGGGTCTGCCAGCCCTTCTCCTTCTGAGAAAAGGTGTCCCGTGGGCTCAGGCGGCCGGAGGCCCCCTGCGTTGTGAGCTGTCTGTGTGGTCTGCTGACGGCAGGGGTTCTGGGTCATTCTATCTGAGGGCGAGGGCGCCGATCCCTGGAGGGAGAGCCTGGTTCTCTGCCCCGGGGGAGGTGCCGGGTCAGGACCTGTCCCGGTCCTCAGTCTGGCCCTCGAGCAGCTGGCCCTGAGCTGTGAGCGTCTCTTCTCCAGACTAGTTCTCGATGCTGAGGGAACTCCCATGAGCTGCAGCGAAGAAACACGGACGTGGCCTCGCAGGACTCCCTGCCAGCCACGGACGGGCCGAGGGCCCGGGACAGCCCGAGCCAGGCCGGGGGTAATCTGGAGGCTGGGGGTTCTTCCCATAAGCCGTGCGTTGCTTATGCATCTAGGCCCACAGCTGCCGTGAGTTTCTTCCTTCCTCACAACCTTCCTCCCAAACTGCTTCCCTCCCTCCCTCCTCTCCTCCTCCTTTCTTCCTTCCTTTTCCTCCCTCCCTCCCTGGAGGTAAAATTCAGGTCACACGACTAGCCATTGACCATTCGGAAGCGCACAATCGCACACGTCAGTGCATGCAGCACACTCAGTGTTGTCTGACCATCCCCACCGCCATCGACTTCCAAGACGTTCTCATCGCCCCGAAAGGAGGCCCTGCACCCACTAAGCCAGCCCTCCCCGGCCCCCCTTCCCTGCCCCTGGACCCTCACTCTACTGTCCTTCGCGTCTTAACGTGGGGGCTGTTGAAAGCAATTCCTTCAGCCCGCTCGTTCCGTGTGCAAAGCTCTCGTGACACATTCGGGCCAGGCGCGGACTCAGTCCTCACAGCAGCGTGGGGGAACGGTTGCCGCTTTCCTTCCTGCTCCACCTGTGAAGACAGCGAGGCCGAGGGCCTGTCCCTGTCCCTGTCCCACAGCCGGCGAGCGGCAGAGCGAGGACTCGGGCACGTTCCGGCCCTCCGAGAACCCATGCTCTTCCCACGGGCAGCCAGTGACCGGCCAGCGGGTCCCACACGCGGTCGCCCGCCCCGGCTCCCTGCTGCCCCACCTCTGCCGGGGCCGTGGGCACCGCGCACCAGAGACCCGGCCCCTCTCCTCGGCGGCCACGTGAGCCGCTTCGGTTTGCACCTTCGTTCTGGTTCCCGGCTGGAGTGGCGGAGCCATCGGGCGGCGAGGAAGGGCCGACGTCCACGCGTGCGCTGTGATTTCCGTGACGAGCCCGGGGTGCTGAAGGCATGCCCGCGGTTTGTCAGATCAGGACGTTTCCTCGGCCTCCTCCTGACCTCCCTGGACAAGCAGGGCTTAGGTCCGAGTCCAAGCCCCACACAACGTTCTGGTGGAAGGTGAGCAAAACTGGAAACTTCGTCAGTGAGAAATAACCAAGCTCGTGAAGGAGCAACATGTGTTTGCTTAACCTTGGGGGGCATAAGACGTTTCTTAGGTAATAAAGTTTGATGTCATTGTACCCGCCCCGAAAAAGGCAACAGAAAACATGTTAGGACTCAGGGCTGGAAATGTGAAAATGGTCTCTGTGTGTATAGATGCAGATATATTAAATGTAGCTTTATTTATTTATTTATTTTTAAAAGATTTATCTTTATTGTTTTTGGCAGAGAGAGAGAGATACAGACAAGAGACAGAGAGAAGGAGGAGGGCCCAGAGCAGTCACCATAGTTGCACATCATTGGTTTTTCCATATAGTTTCATTCCACAGGTGGGCGGGGCTGCACAGGGCAGGAACTGGGCCGGGGTCTCACCCCAGTGAGAACTGAACTGGGGGCACTCCCCAGCTCAGCATATGGGTCCGCACGGGCTGGGGCCGGGATTCGATCCTCGGTCCCCGGGGCTGCAAAGTGAGCGCTTAACCCACTGAGCCATCCCGGCTTCCCAAAATGTAGCTTTATTTTACTATAATTATGTACCCAAGCCTCTTATAAATACACAGACCTAGTTCTTTTCAAATTTCAGCGTCCTGGGCCTTACAGTTTTTATTGGTTTGCCCAACATGAACGATGTTTGTTCTCATCAAACGAAAAGTAGCTTTTTAAATAATGTGTAGACTCATCACTAACCATCACGGCTGTGAGTGGGGCTTGGGTGCTGTCCCCCCGTTTGTTTACAGGGTGAGCAGCCAGGGAGCATCTGGGAAGGTCCTGCCACGTATGCGTCAGTCAGTCGTACGGTCGGAGCGAGCAAGGGGACAGTGACGTGCCCACGTGGGGTCCTTAGGCGGCAGGCCCTGTCCTGTGTGCCTCCCACGTCCGATCTCCCAGCCCTCCCAGCACATCCAGGCTGCCCGGGCTGTGCCCCTCCTTGTCTTACGGAGGAGGAGACAGGCTGGGCACTGCGGTCAGGGGGCTTGGGCGTGGGGGCGGGTGTCCTGCTAGCTCGGAGGATGCAGCCATCGCTGCCCGTCCTTACCACTCAGTCTCCTGCGTAGATAAACGAAACCCAAGGAAATGAATACAAGGTTGGATTCTCAGCTTTGTCCCCGGCCCGCGCTGGCCTCTGTGTGCATGTGAAGCGCTGTGCGTGGGGACCCAGCCTTGGAGAGCCTGCCTGGGGCGTGCGATGGCCCTGCCAAGTCGTGGACTTGCTGATGCCGTTGGATTTGACCTCACAGGGGGAAGGAAGTGTTAAGTCTACTTAAGGACGGAGCTTTTCTTCCCACTGGGGAACGAGGGTGCGCAAGTGGAATTCTGTACCACCCCCGAGAAGCTCTGCCACGCGTTTTCTGTTAGAGGGCATGGATTCGAGTCAAAGAGCGTGTGTGGCCGGACCATAGCAGGGCCTCGGGTTACGTGCTGTGAGCCAATGTTCGCGTATGGCTTGGCGTCTTCAGGGGTGAGGACTGACCTTGACCCTGCACCTTCTTGTCATCACTTCTATCATCTTCCATTGTGCGAGCAGGTTTTCTGCCCCGGTCAGGACTCTGTTGTGAGGACATGCACTTGAAGACATGCAGAGGGGAGAGGAGAGTGGGAGACGAAGCCCGGGGATCCGGTTCTGCTCGAATGTGACCCGCAGGACAGAAACGCAGCCCCATCAGATGGAAGACACGCGTCCTAGCGTGAGATGGATAGCCGGCGTTCAACACATACTGCTGACTTCCTTCTTGCTGATGTGAGGGCCTGATCCGGGTCCGCCCAGAACAATAGCTAGATTCAGCTCGATGCCAGTTGACGGTGGTTGTGTGGAGGGCTTTGATCAGAAGGCTGCTGAAGCTGAGGCCTTCGTGGGAGCCGGTCACGGATGGCCGAGGATGTCCCCTGTGGGCCAGCTGGGGGCCACGAGGCAGCATGCCTAGTGTATGGAGGACCAGGTGATGGAGGGGAGTAGAAACGGGTATCATTTATGAAGTGCCTAGAGGGTAAGGTGACCAGATGTCCCACTTTTGGCGGGACAGTCCTGATTTTTAACAATTTGTCCCGTGTCCCGTGGCATTTTAAAAAAGTCCTGATTTTTGGAAAGAATGCACGACAAGCTAGGGAACGGTGGGAGATAGACCCAATTTTTAATGAAGAGCCCCCTCCCCCCACGGTCAATGGTGTCCCGCTTTACCAATGTTACCATCTGGTCACCTTACTAGAGGGCAGTTTACAAATATTCACCCACGAATTCTCCCCACCACCCAACGAGATTCTCGTTGTTGGGTTCATTTTCCAGATGTGGTCATTGAGCATCAAAAAGCTCCCCAGTTCCTCATCCAAGTGACATGGCAGTTTGGTGCTTGGGCCGGGCTCCACCTCAGTCTGTCTCATTTCAAAGTTGTGCTACCGCTGTCGCTTTTGCCGCTGGCAGTCAGGGGCCAGCTGTTGTGTCTGCTGACATCACAGACGAGCTTTTGTGCAGGCCGGTCTGGGCTGCGGCTCCCCTGGTGGGCAGATGTCATCTTCATGGCCTTCGAACAGTGGTCCCCAACCTTTTGTCACCAGGGACCGGTTTCATAGAAAACAGTTTATCTACAGATGGGGGGTAGGTGGGGGGAGGATGCACATGCCCCGTTCACAGTAGGGTTCATGCTCCTATGAGAATCTAGCGCCGTTGCTGATCTCACAGGAGGCGGAGCTTAGGGTAACGTGAGCAACGGGAACGGCTGTAAATACAGATGAGGCTTCACTTGCTCGCCACTCACCTCCTGCACTGCGGCCCTGCTCCTAACAGGCCACAGAGGACCAGTACGGGTCCAGGGGCCTGGGGGTGGGGGGCCCTGGCCTTAGAGGAAGCCCCCAGCGGAACTGTGGATCTGGGGACAATCAATACATGGACATTGGGCTTTCCTTCGACGGTATCTGGCAGGGACTGCCTGCTTCTAAGTGACAAATCGAGAAAAAATGTTCAGTTGAGGAGAACACCGTCTTTTACCCACTATATGCAAAGGCCCATGGTTTTCGTGCATTTGTTTCAATAACTCCTGAAGGAGCTGGGTGGCCAAGGTCTTGTGTTTCACAGCTTGTGCAAGCGCGACCCAGTGGTAAAACTATAGGACCCCTTATCCACTAGCCTGGTTCTCCCCTCCCCTTTCCCATCCGCGCAAAAGCCACAGAGGGGGGCTGGGATCCGTCCTGGCTGGTATCTGAGCCATCCAACTCGGCACTGAACTTGGCTGGTGAGGTCCCAGCTTTGTTCATGAATAATCAGCAGCCACATCTGGATTCACGTATTTACCTAAATGCAGACAAACCCAAACGATCTTGGATCCGCCTGAAGGTTCCTCTCCGATGCTATCTTTTCCCCCTACACGTCTCACCCCACCATCTCACGCCTCCACGTTTCTCTTTCGTCCAAAGACTTAACAACAAAAATATGTGCTTCTCTCCCTCCCCCCCACACCCTCCCTAACATTCTCCACCCGAACAACGAGTGTCAGGGTTTAGAAGTACACCCTCCTTTCTTTTAAAGTGGTTCAATGCACGTTTTTGAGTATGTGTGACATGCAAAGCTTTGGAACATCTTAAAACAGTGATACCTCCAGACACCGCACGATTTAACTCCTCCTTTTAAATGAAGCCCATGAAGCAGCATCTCTGCACCAAATAAGGAGCACAGCTTTGGGCACTCGTGCATGCATGCACGCACACACACACACAGTGTGCACACCCCGGCCTCCCTTCCACGCCGCCCGCCTCCTGTTTTACTTTTTTTTTCTTTTTAAATTATAAAACACTTGAAACTTATCATGTGCAGCAGATGGGAGTAGAAAAAGCAACTTGAAGACAGTTATATAAATATATCCTTGATGTCTGTTTTGCTTTTTCGTTCGCAGTGAAAAGTACAAAGGTAGTGCGGCGTGGCCGCGAGGCCGCCTGTGTCTCCCGGTATCCGTTCCAGATGTTGGCTAGACTTCGTGGAGCCGGGCTTACGGCACTGGGGCTGCAGCCGGGGTCTCCGTGTCCAGGTGCGATGCCTCATGCCGATCGCCCCGCAGGCCGGCCGCCCTTGTTCAAACACTCCCTCCACCCACCCGGCCTCCGCCACCCCCGCCGACCCACACGAACCTTCCCTGCGTCCTGGCTCCATGGGGGGCTCGAGACAGGGTCATGTGCATGCCCGCTTGTCCCCTGGCCTCTGCAGAAACGAGACGCCTTGAAAGAAAAAGGTTAAGAAAAAGCGGAAAGAAAAAAAGAAAGGAAAGGAAAAGAAGTTTCCCCGACGCCGTTGGCTCCCGCTGTCTGCCGGCCCCACGAGCAGGGGCTGTGACATGTGACCCCGGGGCTCGGCAGGGCCCTCACGGTGGCTCTCTGTCTCCACGTGCTGGCAAAGGGTTTTACACGGCAAGACGTCACCTTCCTGACTCAACAGTGCTAAGCGCAGGGGTGGGTCGTAAATCACGCCGGCACTGACTTCATGTCCCTGAGTGTGGGTGACAGTCTACTGTGGGTGACACAGGATGGGGGCGGTCATTACATCAGAGTGCTGTTCACAACCTGCGCCCCGGGGTCCGCCTCCCGGGCGGGTCTTGTCAGTTCAGATGCGGCCCCCCTAGGGGACGGTTCTTGGAGAGTTTGCACAAAGAAGTTCAGGTGAAAACATGGGGGGCGAAGCCAAGAATCGCTCCTTGAGCCCCCGCCCCGCTCAGCGCGCCTCAGGGACCCGCGGCCTCTCGGAAGCCGCAGTTCTCTATGGTGCTTTGTAACTGGGACTGTGTGAGGCCACGTGATTCCAGGGAAATGAGCAGGAATGACAGGCTGGGTGAGGGTTGGCGGTGGAAGGGAGGGGGATGGGAGGGCTGGGCCCAGAGGGGCCGTTCTCTCCCTTAGAAGCAGGAAGTGAACTGCATCCAGCCGTAGGAGCCGGCGTGGGTCTAATCCGCGTGTTCATGACAGAAGACAAACACTGGGAGGTTATCTTTCCTTCTGCTTCCTCCTGACATTGGAGACTTCTCTCCTATTTTGAATTCTGCGTGTGTGTGTGTGTGCGCGTGTGTGTGTGTGTGCGCGCGCATGTGTATGTGCGCGTGTGCATGTTTGTGTGTGTGCTCGTGCATGCGTGTGCATGTGTGTGTGTGTGTCTGAAGGAGGAGACAGAAATACAGCAACCCGTGGATAGGGCCATAGAGAGACAGACGTCTGAATCCGTATCTGCTCTGCTGCTTCGGAATCGAATTCTCAATTACGTGTGTTCATTGTGGAAAAGGAAGGGTGGGTGTACCGACGTGTAGGGTGTCGTTCACTGGTCCCTGAACGCGCTGTGTGTCATTGAGCATATTTACCAATGTAAACTTGATTTTTTTTTTTTTTTTTTACCTATAAAATGAGGAAAGCACGGTGACCTTGCGCTTCGAATGACGCGATGGCCGATGAGAGAGTGGTGTGGGGGTCCAGGCAGAGCGGGCTTCGCCCGCAGAGGCCCCGAGAGCACCTGGGTGAGGAAGCCCACCACCCGCTACGCGTCTCTCCTGCACTTGCACTGATACTCGCCAAACAGGTCTGCAGGCTTCGCGGGTGCAGAACGTGTACAAGGCAGGTGTCCTGCACGTGGTGAGGCACAGAAGGGTGGGGCTGACGTGCTCAAGGGCGGGCAGCCCTTGCACACCCTGGCGGTGCTTTGGGGGGTATGGGCCTTGTTTGGTGGCTCCAACGGCCGGCCGAGGGAGTGGAGGACAGTGAGGGGCGTGTAGAGGGAGCACTCTGGGTCTCAGCTGTGTCCCCCGCCAGCCCTGGCTCCTTGGGAAGAATCGTGGGGAGAGCCTTTGATTCCTTTCCTTGGATGAAGTCACACGGGAGCCGGGAGGGCACGGGCGTCCACAGCTCACGCCTGGCCTGCCGCTTTTGTCGCCCCGGCCTCGTGTCCCGGCAGGGCCAGCCGCTCTCGCCGTCTAAGTCCTCGCTCTGCCGTGCTGTGCGGAAGGGTCAGCTTCCCTCCGTTCTCCAGCTGCTCACGTGGTACCTTTTCCAGGTCTAGGTCCTGGGTCCCGGCGAAGTCTTTCCCGGCTCCTCGGCTACAATTCCTCATTTCCACTCCCGTGCACGTGCACTTTCAGAACTGTCCTCTTTAAATGTTGTCTCAGAAGACAGGGCGGGCAAGGGGCTCATTCTCCTCTTGGGCGGCAGAGAAGTGGCCCAGGGGCCCGTGAAGGGGAGGCCGCCGGCTCTGGCTTCTCTCGCTCTCCTGGTGGCCAATGCCATTCCCACGGGGCCTCGGGATGGGGGTGGGGGGGGGGCCTTCCTGGCCACGTGGCAAGGATGGCGAGGGCGCCGCATTCGGGGTCAGGACACTGAGGTTTAGAGCGATTTATTAACATGTTGAAGATCACACAAACGGTGTTATGATGAAAACAAGATGGGAGCCCAGGTGGTTTTGATTCTAGAGTGCTCGGTTCGACGGGGCTCCCCAGGATCACGTGCAGCCAGGATGGGTGGGAGTTGCTGGCCAGCAGCCAAGGGAGGCGCCTGGAGCAGGTGGCCTGGCCTGGGACTCCCTGCCCTGAGAACCAGGGTCCCCGCAAAGCGGGGGGCCTTGTAGCGACATGGGCCCCATGTGGCAGGTCCAGCACGCCGCCTGCAGCCGGGGAGACTGCCCGGATCCCATTGTCATGAGCCTCTGCCCCGCAGGACACGCAGGGCATGACTGAAGCACCACTTGGAGTCTTGTGATAACCCCTATCGTTATCTAGCTTTCGCCCTCAGCTTGCCAAGGAAATGCTGGTAGGAGAGCTAGCAAGTTCTACGGATTCCAAAGGGGCAGGAGGAAAATGTCATCCAGGGTGATCCAAACATGCTGCTCTTAGACGCTCACTGCACTGAAATCCTCCCTGGCAACCGGTTGTCAGAGAATATTCTAGAGCGGGGATGGGCGAAAGCTACCTGCGGCCAAACCCAGCCCTCGCCTGTTTTCGTACAAACCATGAGCTAAGAGTGGTTTTCACGTTTTTAAAGGGCTGTAAAAAGAAGAATAGTAAAACAAAATGACGGCAACAAAAAGACTGAGACAGGAGAGCCCGCACGGCTCACATCTGTTTGACCTTGGAGCTCCCTCTGTAGGGGTCACCGTCAGGACACATGTCCCAAGACTGTGCTTTGGAAGCGCTGGTGGAAGAATTTCAATACCAAGGCATGCCTCCCAGTTAAAACCTAAAAGAGAGAAGAGCCTGCAGTAGTCACAGCTGAGGGACATTGGCTGGGAAAGAGAACCGTCCCAGCACCCGGAGGGACAGAGACAACCTGGGAGGTGTCCCCACCTGGTCCTCACTCCCCGTGGGACAGTCAGGGCTTTGCTTTGCACAGTGGTGGCAGGAGGAAGGTGGAGGATTGTGTCACTCCTGGCCAGCGCCCAGAGCGTGTGCACGAAGGCCAGGCCGGGGGGTGCCCTGCCCTCCCCCTCAACCCCGGCGACATGATGTTGGTGCCGGAGGAATTCTGAGCAGACAGAGGCTTCGTCAAGCCAAGCCCAGCAGTTTGTTGAGCGCGGAGGCCACCAAGACGCCCCGATGTGTTATTTAGAGGGGAGCACTTGAGAGGCCTGGTCCAGCCGGGACTGAGGCCCCCATCCAGGGCTCAAGCTGCCCGAGGCTGGCTATTCTGACCCTGACAGGCACTTCTGTGTGCGGGGCGTTGGGCTACTTGTTGGGGGACACACGTATAATCGAGACCCGCATAGTTGCTTCGGAGAACCCACGGATACTTACTGGGCACCAACAGGAAACCGCAGTAGGCCTGACGCTGGCCTTTACGGAGCTCACGGTGTCCAGAAACTATGGCGTCACGCGAGGGGCTGCTGCGTGTGGGGAGCCCCAGGCCCAGAGTGTTGCACGAAAGGGACCTGGTCTTGGAGGTCACAGCTCCGGGCACTGGAAGTCCCGGCGTGGCACTTCGAAGGGGGCAGTGGAGGCGGCTGTGAGCTCCTGTCGGGAAGCGGCCGGTGTTGTGCGGTTGTGTGATGTCCGGCTTTCCAAGGAGACAAAGGTGCCTTCGAAACCGCGGGCCCTGCGTGACAGAAACGTGTCAAAACCCAGTGGTTCCAGCCACGATGTGAGCCGCTCTCTCCGGAGTTGAGAACACGCTCTTGTAAAAGGACACGGGCAAGGACAAGCCGAGACAGCGGTCCTGTGCGCGGGTCGTGGGCTGCGTCACGCGTGGCCCTCGGCCGGAAGCCTCAGGGTTCTTGTGGCCCCCGCACGCCTCTTTCCAAAGCGCAGCCACGCACACTTGTCTGTTCTCAGAGTGAGAATCTGGGTGAGTTTTACTTTCGTGTTTCGCAAGGGCCTTTCAGTGAAGCGGGGTGTGCACCGCCGGGCCGGGCTCTACGGTCAGGAGCCGTCTTGCTTGGGGTTTGGAGTCAGACAGGTCTGAGCTGGAGGCCCGCTTCTGTGTGCTCACTCTGTGACCTTAGACCAGGGGTGTCAAACTCAATGAAAACACGGGCCATTTGGTGCGACAGGCAAGATTCACACGGGCCACGTCACATGTACAAACGTCGCCGGGACTGGGTCAGCGCGTTTATACACAACCACAGGCCCCAGGAAAGGCGCTGGGCCACGTGTATACTCGTCTTCAGTAGTTACAGGGTTCACGAGGGAATTGTGTGTATGGTATTGCCTCGATCTCCCCTAAGTGCTATTTTCTTCATCACCATTTTTTCTATTTTCCTTTTATTTCAGAGCATCGTGGGCTACAAAAAATTACCTCGGGGGCCTCATGTGGCCCGCAGGCCACCAGTTTGATACCCCTGACTTAGACAAATGACTAGATTCCTCTAAGCTTCATTACCTTGTCTTTGAAATAGAAAGGATGATGTCTGTCTCAAAGCCATTTCAAGACTTACAACCGCAGTGACTATTAAAAGAAATGAGCCTCACAGTGCCTGGCATAGACTGCATATTTAGTAAAGGCTGTAACAATAGAAATCACCACTATTAGCCATGGGTTTCATTGATATTAAAGAAAATCCCTGGGCCCCGGGCCCTGCAGACTTGCTCTGGGTAGAGGCTGGGCTGCTGGGAGCCACGAGTGACATTGGCTGCCCAACGAGATTTGTCCACAGTTGCTGCTGGACAGAAATGACTGGCATCTCCATGGCGTGAGTGGTTGTAGACTCTCAGGAAAGACCCTCAGGAGGAAGACCTAGAGGACTGTCACGTTCGTGCCTGACACGTCAGCGCCTCCTCCATGTAAAGGGACATCATGAGTCTAGCACTGCACTGTTGGGTCAAGGACAACTGAGAGAGGGGAAGCCGGGATGGCTCAGCACGTTCAGTGCTTGTCTTGCAGCCCCGGGGTCCGGGGATTGAACCCCAGCCCCAGCCCATGTGAACCCATATGCTGAGCTGGGGTGTGCTCCCAGCTTGGTTCTCCCCAGGGCTAGTTTTCCATGTGGGAGGCCCCCTGCCCAGTTGCCGCCCTGTGCGACCCTATACCCTCCTGTGGAGTGAAACTATATAAAAAACGAATGCCATACAACGATGGAGCCTGCTTTGGGCCCTCCCCCTTCCTTCTATGTCTCTCTCTCTGTCTCTCTATGGAAAACAATAAAAAAAGGGGAGGCCGGGATGGCTCAGTGGGTTAAGCGCTCACTTTGCAGCCCTGGGGACCGAAGATTGAATCCCGGCCCCGGCCAGTGCGGACCCATATGCTGAACTGAGGAGTGCCCCCAGTTCAGTTCTCACTGGGGTGAGACCCCAGCCCAGTTCCTGCCCTGTGCAGCCCTGTGCCCACCTGTGAAATAAAACTATGTGGAAAAACCAATGATGTGCAACTATGGAGACTGTTCTGGGCCCTCCCCCCTCTCTCTGTCTCTGTATCTCTCTGTCTTTTTTTCTGTCAAAAACAATAAAAAAGAAAAGAAAAAGAATGCCTGATAGACAGATGGCAACTTACATGAGGAGGGATTCTGAATTTGCATCATTTTCAGTTGTAGCCTTTTAAAAGCCTGCAGTAAAAATGAATACTAAACAACACAAGCGTGTGCGACAAAAGACAAGAGTCGTTTGGGGTCACGGGGTGGTTGCTGACCATGGGCACCCTTGGGCTTGCAGGGAGTGTAGCTTGGAAACAGCACTGTATCAAGAACCTCAGGGTCAGGTTGGAGCTATTCCCAGACAGCCGGTTCGTAAAGATAATAAGCAATGGGAAGAAGTCCATTACCTGTTCCAACAATTTCTTCTTGTCTCTTAATTTATGTTTTTTTTTCATGCCTGAGATAATGTTGGAGGAGAAATGGTAGACGTGGTTGATAGTTCCTCTGATCAGATGGAAAGTTAAATGAGATAATACTTGTCAATAGATTTCATGAGCTGTGAGGTAACTGTATTAGCAACATAGAAACGTCTGGGGAGAAAATGATGAAACTTGGTTGTCAGAAAAAGGATGCATTCTGGAAAATTCTGGCAAGTGCCAATGGGAAAGGAGACCCTAAAAAGTGACAAATGTATCTTCCCCCTGAGAGTCGACATAGGTCAGTAGGTTCCAAAGTGTTTTGTCCCCACAATAGTGGCTGTTCTAAATGATAGCACTCAATATATGGTAGGACTTTGCCTCTCAAAGGACATTAAGATGCTTTTAAAAATCTCATACTTCGTGACCCTCATAGTTATGGGGGCCTCTCTCTCTCCCTCCTTATCCATCTCTCTCTCTTTTGAAGATGCTTTAAGAAAACCAGAATATCTGGAGCAAGCTTGTGCAACCTGCGGCCTGTGGGCCACATGCAGCCCACAACAGCTTTGAATGTGGCCCAACTCAAACTCATAAACTTTCCTAAACCATAATGAGATTTTTTGGTAATTTTTGTTTTAGCTCATCAGCTATCATTCGTGTTAGTGTGTTTTATGTGTGGCCCAAGATAATTCTTCTAGTGTGGCTCAAGAAAGATACAAGATGGGACAACCTGGTTTAGAGGAAACACTAAGATGTTTCCTCTAAACTGTAAGAGTGATTTAAACCTGAATGCTAACCTACCCACTCAGCCCAGTGGAACCCCAAATTCCCCCTGGTTAGTTCATCATAAAACTCATTTTCGAAAGACTTGCCACTGGAAAGCCGTTAGGTACAATAAGTTCAAGTTCAGCTGCTCCTGGGTCTCAGGGAGTGGATTCCCGTCCATTCTCCTCTCTCCAGTCTATCTTCCACCCTCTGCCCTGTCCCAGGGCCCCTGATGGGGAGTCCTAGAGCTCACGGGGCTCCCTCCAGGTAGCTAAGGGACCTGAGTGGCTCATCCAGGACCATCCAGTGCCCAGACTGCCCCACCCTGGTGGTCTGGTGGCAATGACCATCCCAAAGAAAGCATTTCTAGAACTTAGTGTGTTAGTAAAGCGTGATCATAACTGTTTTCATAGGATTGCAGGTATACCTTTTCGGCACATATTTTTGGCAAACTCAGTACCTGGTCCACACATGAAAATTCTGAAATAATTACAAAATGCTCTAATTGAATTCCAGGCAGCAGGAATGGCTGTCTACGCCTCCCCTATTAATTTACCCGACTCTTTGTTTCCCACGTATGAAGATAAACTGCGGGCTCCATCTCCCCAGGACTTCCCTCCCATCGGAACATGTTCACGTAAAAAGGAAAACGCTGCCGTTAAAATCGGTTACCGGCGAGTTTCAGTGTGACGGTGAATATGTGTGTTAGTATATATGCACGTGTGGATACATGTATGTGTGTATATGCACGTTTCCCTTTTTTACTAATGGCCACCAGCGGTTAACAACCTAGGGCCCCAATGGCCTTCAGAACCAAAACCAAGGCTTTATTGCAGATTCAAAAGGTTGTGCAATGTCTGCGAGTCCTAACACCCGAATCGTTGCTCTTCGAATTGGGTTCAGTGTTCTTACGCTGAGCTTCTGGAATAGTGTGGGCCTTCCCTTGATTTAGGAAAGGATAATTTAACTTCCAAAGGGGCAGACTGATTTCCAGGTGGTCTCCATTCCTGCCTTCCTGGGATCAATTTTTAGGGAGTAGAGAACTTAGGGAGGATCCCAAGGGCGATCTTTCTGCCTGAATGCACACAGTTGCCCTCCCTGCAAACCTGCACGCCTTTTAAAGCGAATAAACTCGAATTGTTCCAAACCTGGCTCACTCTCTTCCCTCAGTAAGAAAGAGAAGTTGGCCCGTTGGACGTAACGGTCGCCGGTGTTTGGAGCGCTGCAATCACGTTCGCAGATTCGCTCTGCAGCTGGCCCCGTGGAGGCCGTTCTTTCGGCTGTCAGCGGGACCTGGTTGCCTGCGGGTTGCCACACGTACACGCACACGGGCGTGCGTTTACCTCGGGCCTCGCTCAGCCGAGGAGCTCGTGCATCCTGGAGGAGACTCTGACCCGGTTACCGCCGCGCCTGCTCTCTGAGGGCTCCTCCATCAGATGGGGACGGGGCTTGTGTGGGGACAGTTCTCGTCCACCCTGGCACGGCCTCGCGGAGGCAGCGACTCCAGTTTCTATTTCTGAGCGTTTGGTCGGGAGTCTTGACAATCCATGAGCCCTGAAAACAGTTAGTCACAGTGGTGGATCCGTCTCTAAGTTCATGGTCAGAACAGTTTCACGGGACAGGTGTGTCCAAAGGCGAAGATCAGGGCCACCCACGCTGAATACAGTTTTTAACGAGACCATGGTGCGCCCGTCTGGGGCTGAGGACCCTCCTTTGTTCCGTCGGTTCTTCCCAGCTCTCAGATGCTGGCGTGCACTTCCTGGCTCTGATCAGAGACGGCCACTCCAGGACACGGACATACACATTCGTATGTCAAACGTGTCACTGGCTACTAAGCGCTTTTTGTGATTTTTGCTGATGTCTCTGTGACTTCCTCCTCTATCTCTTCAGGTCCCCACCCTGATGTCCCACCTCCAGGTGTCCCCTCTCCCAAGTTCTTCCCCGTGGACACCAGAACGACTTCTCGGAAACCCACTATTTGTGCCCCTTTCTGGACTTGGGTGTCCCATAGGTTCTTCTCTGAATTGTGTCCTCCTCCCACTCCATAGGTTGAAGCTCCAGAATCCAGTGAGATGGAGCCTTTGGGAGGTGATGAGGGGGGTGAGGTCATGAGGGTGGGGACCCCACGATGGGCCTAGTGCCTTTCTAGGAGCCCGAAGAGCTAGAGCCCCTTCGGCGTGTGAGGGCACAGCCAGAGGGTGGCCAACTGCAGGCGGGAAAGCAGCCTCTCCCGGGACTGACCACGCTGGGGTCCTGGTCGGGGACGTCCAGCCCAGAGAGGGGAGATCGAGCTGCCCGGCCTGGGGTACTCGGTCACCGCAGCCCGAGCGGACTGACACAGGGCCTGTTCTGTCTAAGGAGGGAAGTCCCAGCTCCTTCAAAGTGACATGTGGCTCCTGCGTGCTCAGGGCACCTTGCGCGTATCGAAGGGCAGCTTCGGATCCTGCGAATGGAATAGGTGGGGCCCTCTGTCTAGATATGGATCGAAACAGGAAGTGATTTGGGGAGAGGGAGAGACTGTGCTGAGAATGTCACAGGAGAGATTGCATTTCATGCCAATGCAGTGTGTGTTGGTTAAGTTTATGTCAGCTTGACGGGCCACCAGCTGCCCAGACATCTGGGCCACCATGAGTCTGGGTGTGTCTGTGACGGTGTTTCTGATGAGATCCACACTGGAGTCAGCAGATTGGATCAAGCGGATTGCTTCCCCAGTGTGGGTGGGGCTCGTCTAATCAGCGCAAGAACAAGCGGAGAAGCCGAGGAAGAACCCTCTTGCCTCTCTGCACTGACCCGAGACAGCCGTCTTCCCCTTGGACTTGAACGGAAACTTTGCTGGTGGAATGCAAAACGGCACTGCCGTTGGGAAGACGGCTTGATGGCTCCTCCCCACACTAACCAGGCTCTTACCCTCGGAGCTAAACAGAGCGCTCCCTGCTACCCACCCAGACGAGCTGAAAACTTGGGTCCACACAGAGCCTGAGCGGGGATGCTTACAACAGGGCTGACGTAGAGAGGTGGTTTCACTGCTTCCACTTCTTAATGCTTAGGGAAGGAGCAGCAATGCTTTAAAGGTTTATTTTATTGTTTTTGACAGAGACAGAGAGAGACAGAGAGAAGGGGGAGGGCCCAGAGCCGTCTCCACAGTTGACAGCATTAGTTTTCTACGTGGTTTCATTCCACATAGATGGGTGGGGGCTGCACAGGATGGGAACCAGGCTGGGAGCCTCCCATGTCGCGGCGCTCCCCAGTTCAGCATATGGGTCCACACGGGCCGGGCCCTGGATTTGATCCTTGGTCCCCAGGGCTGCAAAGTGAGCACTCAACTCACTGAGCCATCCTGGCTTCCCCAGCAGCAATACTTTAAACACATGAAAAATATAACCCTGGTTAAATTGAGAGACTATAAGTTTTTAATCAGTCATGGAGATATAGGGTGAGAAGCCACATGCTGGCATTCATGTAGTGTTATCTGTGCTCTGATACAGCAGTCACTTACCTGCCATTGTGTGTGGACAGTGTGGACACGGTTGTTGTAAAATGTAAGCTGTGCAAGAAATGAGTTATTTCTGGCTGGGTTCTGTTAAGGAGCTCAAACTTGATTAGTTCTTGGCCTGGATAAGCTTTTACCTCTAGCAATTACATGCCATGATTATGGTGATTGTTTTATAAAAGCCAATAAACACTATCTGGAGTTAATATTTGCTCCTGAGGAGCATTTGCCAAGAGCTTCAACCATGTTTATGGAAGATTTTAGTAGCCTCATTTGTGTACAAAGGTTGAAATGCCATAATTCTTATAGCATCGTTCATAAAAAAAAGGAAAAGAAAAAAGGATTAGCACACCAGCAGTGTACCCAGTACAGCTGAGACCTGATATAGAAATAGACAAAATCTTAAGAATTTTGTATAACCAGCCAGCTACCCATCCCGAATGATTCCAGCTAACCAATTCTGCTATTGATTTAGTCTCCCAAACCACCCCTGCTTAAATCTACACCATGCGCCTTTGTGCGTGTCAGTCATAACTAAAGGCTGAAAACTCTTGCTAATTTACAGATTAAATAGACATTATGCTAAATAGATGGTACAATGGGATGCTGGCTAATGTTCTCAAAAGGAAGAATAAGGAACCCGTTCACGACAAGTTCAAGAATTTGTTTAAGTACGGTTTTCTTTCACTTAAACTCCTGGTGGATATATATATAAGTGAGTGTGTTTGAATTTAAGTGAATATGTTATATATTTACATATCCTCTTAATTAGGCCAGAGGAGGGTCCAGAAAAAAACAGGAATTTTATCATACTGGTTTCATAACCAAAATACGGTAGACTTCTGAAATTCACATCTGATTAATCTATCAAGGGAATGACATAGCCGTGAGCCCTGATCTCAGGGCTGCTCGCATAATGGTTTCTGTCCATCTGTAGGTTGTGCGTTCAGTCAGTGAGGGCGGTGGTGGGGGAGGGTAGCGAAGGCCAGCCAGCATCTGGATTTTGGAATCCGTTCACTTTTTGCAAGCGTTATTGGCTCCTGAATCTCTTAGGCCTCCTTGTTTAGTGAGGAACTTGGGTAAGATTTTTTGTTGGCAACGCATATGGAGTTGGCTCTAAAATTTCTTCTTCCATTGGCAATTTGGTGTGTGTCTAGACCATTTTTCTTAGACTTAAAGGTAATAAAAAAGATGTCTTCTGTGCTGGGCTCTGTGTACTCTTGCATGTACCTATCCTGAGAAAGTCTAGAGAGAAGGCTGCTTCGTAAGGTACTGGGTGTGTCTTCTATAGAGTTGATGTGTTTAGCTCCTTTTAATGAAAATGTTGGGTTCACTTGTGTGCTTCTAAAAGAAGGACAGGTTTTGAAGTGGTTACAGAGTGGTGTTGGAGAGGCAGTTTCAGATCAAATGAGCAAATGCATGAGACATGCTCAGGGCTACACGCAGTGGCCACCGCCAGGGACAGAGCTGAAGGGGCAGTGGCGACAGCGTCACTCTCCCTGCTCAGGGAAGTGGGAGAAGCAGCAGGGTCACAGGCGCTGCGGGACACAGCGAGGAGTCACAGACAACACAGTGACTGCTACTGCAGCCTGCAGGCCGATGTGGCCCAGGACAGCTTTCTTTGGATACGGCCCAGAACAAATTTGTAAACTTTCTTAAAACTTTATGAGATTTTGTAGCTCATCAGCTATGGTTAGTGTGAGTGTATTTTACATGTGGCCCAAGACAATTCTTCTTCCAATGTGGCCCAGGGAGGCCACAAGTTTGGATACTGCTGATACGAATTATCTGACGGCCCTAACAATATAAATTAGAGTGAATAACATTGCAAACTCAAAGAATAACAAAAATGAAACAATGCAGGATATAATCTGTGGGAGTCTTTTGTCTGCATTGGGCTTTCAAGGTGAGAGACATGGATACTCTTTATACCGTAGGTGCTGTCACCAAAACACTGTTAACAGCCTATCCTTATTCATTTATTTAAGAAAACATTTCTTCTGCTGTTTCTAAATACAGTTTTGGAAAACTAGGTAAGCAACTGTGATACATGTGTATGTGGACCTGCAAAGTTGGCGTAGAATACCTCATGATTTGGAAGTGGACTGTGTCTTGGTCAACTCATATATAAGACTCACATTTATGTAGAGCATTTACTCAGTTCAGTAATTTCAAAATTTAGAGAAGTCACTGAATATCAGAATAACATTAAAAAGAAGTAAACTAGTAAAAATTTAAAACATAGAAGTTCTTTGTATTTAACTTTCTATGAAACTATTATGTTTTCTACTTCAACTTCTATTATGTGCTAGAGACATGGCACTACGCTAAAATCCAGAGATATGAGGAGTAATAAGTGAAACATGTTCCCACTTTTATGGAACTCACCATCTAAAAGAACATATGAAGTATTCCTAACCCATCGTTGTTAGCTCATTGAATTTGAATGTACTGGAAATTATTATTTAATCAAAACCGATTCGCCTTCTAAAGGAGCTCAGTGATCTAAAGGAGCGTAGTGATCACACACAGTTCGGCATGGCAAAAGGGCAGATCAGAAAGGCTTTCTCAACAAACATGTCATTTGAAATAAGCTCTCAGAGATAAAATAAATATGATGGTAAGGGGAAAACATATAATGCAAATAACTAGAAGCTTGCAGATTTCGAGGAACTGAATGAAAGGCCAGGCCTGTTGCCCAAACTCAACAAATTTCAGTTCTTCTCCCTGTGGGGAGAGAGGCGGACAGAGTAGATGTAGGGTGACTAAAGAAATGCAGAGGCTTGAGCACACATGTGCACATGCGTGCACGTGCGCACGCACACACACACACACACACACACACACACACACACACACACAGAGAACAGGGAAGAAGCTCCAGCAAAGAAGCACATAACACATGTTGAAAATGATACGACTTGTAGACCCGGAGTCTATGCCTTTTCCAGCAGAGTCTTTTTCTTTTCTTACAGAACAATTATCACTATGTTTGGGACACACACACTAAGTGAGGGGTATCCAAACTTTGGGCTTCCCTGGGCCACACTGGAAGAAGAATTGTCTTGGGCCACACATCACACTAATGATAGCTGATGAGCTAAAAAAGAAATCACAACAAAATCTCATAGTGTTTTCGGGAAGTTTATGAACCTGCAGTGGGCTGCATTTGAAGCCGTGGGCTGTGTGTGAACCCTGGGCCAACAGGTTGGACATGCTTGTTCTAAGCCGTTGAAATCTGTGTAATGTCTTTTGTAGAAGATGGGATAGAAGGTGGATTTGAGACACAGCCACCTTTCATGAATGGAAAATGTTATTTTTCTCCAGTCAATTGTCATAAAAGATGATGCAGGCTTCCCAGATGAGCTAAACAACTCTAAATTTTATTATTATTATGCTCATATTAAAAAAAAAAGCCTTTATTAAATTAGTAAAGGCTTAGTGTATAAAATTTGGAAACCACATCTTATTAAAAGCAATGAAATAAAATTCATCTAGAACCTAATCTAACCATTGTTCACATCTTGATATAGTTTTGCCCATTTTTTGTGCTTTCATTTGTACATAGCTGAGATTATATTGTGTAATTTACCCTATTTTTTGTCCCTTGACATAATATGGTAAACATTCCTCCACATCATTATAAGTTTTTAGAAAACTAATTTATTATGGCTGCAAGACATTCCATTGAGTGTCTGTACCATACACGATTTTAAAATCCCCTACAGCTGGACGCTGAAGAACATTCCTTTTGTTATGACCATAGTAAAGAACATGATAAACATATTGCTCAACAAGACTGTGTGTGTGTATCACTTTCTGCAGCATTGCACCATTGTACACACTCAGGAGTAGGAGAGGGGCTGAACATATATTTTTATAACAGTGTTGTATGATGAACGGGAACCTTCCTGTAGCAAGGCTGAATTTCAGCAAACGATGGCTGTTTCCTATTCATGATCTTTGGGATTGCGTTAGGACTCAATGGCCCAGAAAGTCTACAAAATGACCCAGCAGACACGTTCAGCAGCTACCGCTAACATCACCAAGGTGCGGGGCAGGGGGCTTGCTGACGTGCACCTTTGCTGAGGTCGGCCCTCCCTCGTGGGACATGCCCCTCCATGGCTCATGTAGGTTTAACGAGAACACTAGAAGGTTTTCTAAGGCTGTGATCAGTATTTGACGTTTCGTTCTGTCTGGCAGCGACTTCTATAGCACCGTCACCTCGTATCTACTATCTCCTAACTCCATGTGCCAGACCCGCGCCGTTCCGCGTTGCTGCTTATATACAGCGTCAGCTCTCTACCTCCAAGGACAGGCGTTCTTCAAACCCGACACGGCCAGAGATCATCAGTGCGTTTTTTTGTAACCCTGTTGTTCTATAAAAACACACACACACACCCCCATACACACACATTTTAAGAACCCACCCTGAAAAATATGGCTTTTGCTTTTTTAAAAAATAGGAGAAGACGGTTTACACTGCTGTGTAGCAAAGACCGTATTTTCTCGTATTTAGGAACAAAGACATGTCAGGCTGTATTGAGCACATCACTAACTGTATAACTAGCGTTAAACACTCTATTTGCAACTGTTGCTGTGTATTTTGTGTGTGATTATCATCCCTAGATCTGCATCCTATAAAAAGATATTTCTGTTTGCTTAATTATAAAGCTCTTTATGAACAGGCTCTTCTGTAAATAGCTTGGTGCAGCTGAAATAGAAATATAATTATAATGGAGGCAGATGTTTGTGAGATACTGGCTCATGAAGCTTGTTCGGAATCTACAAAGGAGAAATGTTGTGTGCGTGTGTGTTTGCTGGCGGGCCAAGCTGGAAGCAAGGAGTGTTCGCCCCTGCACTTGGTTCAGCGTCGTCTTATTGACTCGCAACCTTTGCTTTCCTGGATCTCTGTAATTTGGAAAAGGAGTGGCTTACCTCATCTTATTACTGAGCTACGGGGAAAACTGATTTATAGAAGAGTCTGAGAAAAAGCCAACAAGAAGAAAATTACTAAGTTGGGTTTTAGGGGAAGAAACTTATGTTTGTGGCTGCAGTTGCATCATTACACAACTTGGGTTGTGTTTTAGTAGCTTGAGATTTGGGATCAAAGATTTCGGCGTGGTTAAGATGGCATTCTCTCTGTGATTAAAAGGTCCTTGTTGTTAATGCAAAGTTCTTTAGAAGACACACAAGAAACGCCTAAGTGAGGAGAGGAGAAAGTTAAAACAGTGCTGATGTAAGAAGCTTTTAGTTTTCATTCCAGAAAGTGTATAAACTGATAAAGGACTCTAGTGAACTAACACAGGAGAACTTGGGCGAACGTAGGAGTTCATATGAGGTTTTACAATGAAAAATATATTCATCCAAATAATTATTTCCAGGGCGATAATCAGTTGTTTTATTTAAACTTGGACACAAACTAAATTCTGTCTGAATTCTTTTATAAATAGAACTGGTCTTAAAATTACTACATTTGATTTCTCTAATTTTTTGAACCATGACTGTGTTGGAGTCTTTAGCACTTTGAAATGTCAGTGCTTAATTTTAAAGTTGTTAAATAATTGAATGGATTAAGAAACAGGTTAATGTCCCTGAGGTAATCCATCTGTAGGCACCTTCTTCATGGTGTCACTTTTAAGCCATTTGCAGCCACATGTGGGTGTTTCAGAATTTGTGTTGGAAGATCAGTAGACACTGATAACTATGATATTCTAATGTAAAAAACAAAACAAAAAAACCCTATGAGTTGTTTTCCGTGTGTGCCTCATGTAATGAAATATAGGTGTCTCTGATGTTCTGTCTGTAAGTTGTACTTTAAAAGCCCATGGTTTAAATTTTAAGTCCAACAGGATGTTAGGATCTGCTTCTTTTACAAATTCTTTCATAATATAAACAATTTCCCTCTGGTCTTTCTTTTATATAGCGTCCGGCAGATGCCCCTTTGTTTATGAGCTGGTGATCTGTACCAGATCTTCTATTACAAAAGCATAAGCATGTAATTCTGTAACATAACGATATCACACTCAAGCACATGACACTACTTATAAAGGGCACTACCTCTGTCAGACCCTGTATGTGTGTGTGTATATATATATATAAAATAAATAATATAAATATCAATCTATCTATATCTATCTATTTATCTATCTCTATCATCTGTCATCTATTTATCTATCTATATCTATCATCTATCATCTATATCATCTATCTTTCCATCTACCTACCTACCTCCCTATCACCTATTAACTATCTATCTATCTATCTATCTATCTATCTATCTATCTATCCATCATCATCATCTCCTCCATCTTTACATTTCTTGCACTTAAATACATGCCATCCACCCAGGGTTATTTTACTGTGTGTTCGGGCAATTAGAAATCAGGCATTTGAATGTAAATATTCATTGTAACAAATGATTTTCCTCAATTATCCATCACCATAAGGGACTATACTGTCTCACTAGTGAATTGTTGGTGCACGTACTCTTTCCAATATGCACGTTTTCAAAGTTGTTCTTGTTTGGCTGGCCTGCGGGGAACTGTGTGGGTCCCATCAGGTTGGGGGTGCTTGGCAGGAAGCTGATTGAGAACCATCAGCGAGTGGCTGTCAGAAACTTGCTAGAACAACAATGGATGGTGGAAACTGCTCTGTGCTGAATGCCCTCGATGTGCCAGGCTGTGTTACAAGTGCAAACATCATTTATACAGACGTGGGGTCTCAGTCCTGATTTTCACTTGAAGCCCTGAGGCTCGGAGCACTAAGCACAGTCTCAGTTTGTCGTCTGAATACGAGCTGTGGGGGGCTCGCCTAGACTTAAAACCTAGAAACTCTGTGAGCCTCCCAGCCACTGTCAGCTGCCAGTGTCTCCCTGGGCTTGGGGCTGTGGTTCTCAGACTCTGCGGTGCATCAGAATCACCATAGGTGCTTCTAAGAGTCTCCTGACACCCAAGACAACCCTGACTGGTCAACTGGCATCCTGGGTAGTCACAGTTCTTTCTGAAGCACGTGGGACATTTGACCGTGAGCTACACACCAGTGGATGGCCGGGTTTCTCAACCTCCTGGGACCACCCTCCAAGCTGTAATAATTGCTGTATTGGTGTGTGACTTGTCAACATTCTGGTGACATCACTATCACATCTATCATGCAGACGTAAATGGCTAGATTGCGTAGGGGTCTGCAAACGTTTAGCGAAGCTTTGGTTTTCTCTGCTTGCGCATCCACGTGAAGGAGGCTTTCCACCAAGGTGGAAGTAGCAGCCTTCCTCCCGACCAGCTGTGGGCCTCCTCCCAACGCAGGCCCGAGTCCTGGTCAGCGCTAGGGGTCCTTCAGCTGTGAGCACGGGGCGCATCTGGGGCTCCCGGGAGGGCTTGCTGGGGAACACACACCCCACCTTAGGAAGGTGATCTTCCCCTGCCTGCCCCCAGCCCCTTGGTGCTCATCCCAACTTCACTCCTCTCCCTTACTCTTGGCCACTCACCTGAACAGCAAGTACACCCTCACCAGAGAGCGTGTGTTCTCACTGACCATAATCGCCTCAGAGTCGGAGGCCCGGCTCCAAATTCTCTGCGTTTGGAAAGGCCAGTTCCATGGGGAGGAGGACAGTGTGGGTCCCTGCTGAGCACTGCGAGCTCCACACCTCCCTCCACCCTCAGGCTGAATGCATCCCACGTCTGCACGCCTGAGTGTGTGAAATGGTTCACAGCGGAACACAGCGATAAGGCGCGGGCAGAGGGCTGACATGCAATGATTCCACGGGCCTTGTTTTGGTAACCACATTCACGTTCTCCTTTGTAGAACACTGTCTGCCACCCTGCACCCTCCCCGGGCTGAATGGGGAACAGGCTGTGACCGCGGGGTCAAGGAAGTCTTCACCTGCTTGTAAGGGTGGGTTCACATTAGTGCACAACCATCTAGGCTGGTCCCCTTTTGAGCCATGGGCGTAACAATTTACACCGCTTTGCCCTCTTCCTACCTGCTTGGTGGTGGGGCAACCAAGACTGTTCAGTGACTACTTGGTGGCTGTCTAGCACTGGCCTCTCTGAGACTCAGATTTCTTTCCTGGGGAGATGCTTGGTTTTGAGTGTGTTGCTTTCATGTGGATTTTGGAGAAGGTGCTGGCCATGGGGGACAGAAGCCCCCAGGAGGCAGGGCTGCACCTTGTCACAGCCCCTCCTCCCCGGGGAATTGGCCATCAGTGTTTGCTGAATACAAGACCGAGGACGGGGGGCAGGGGAGGGGGCGCTCCTGCTCAATGGAAGATGCAGTACCCTCAGAGACTCGGTCCTGGGGGAGAGAACACGGATGCTGCGCTAGCCCACGGGATGCGTGGTTGACTTGGTAAGGGACACGGCTTACAGTGTGCTTCATCCCCAAACTTCACCCTCACTTAAAGGTGCTGGTGGGCCGTCAGCACAGCCTGGCTCAGAGAGCAGTGGGCTCGTTTGTCATCATCTGTCACGCCTATGGACTCCGGGACCAGAACATGTACACTCAGAGTCACAAAGAGAGCAAGCACGTTCGTGCCTTTGTTCTAACTGCCAAGGCCACTCATGCTGTGCCCAGCCTGGCCCCCTGGGCTTTGGAAGCTCCCCCTGCCCCCACTTGGCGCTGAGACGCCTCCTCAATAGTGTCGTGCATCGGCGGCTTCTGCCTGGCATTGTGATTGTGCAGAGACCAGTGTCCGGACTCTGTGCCCCCTTGAGGCCGGATCCCAGTGGGCACGATGACGGCTTTCCTCCCCTTGGTTCATATTTTGCCGTATACTTTGCACAACCCAACTGGGTTTGAATTGAATTCAAGGACTGTTTGCCTCTTGCTTCTAGTGCACCGTGCTGGAGATGGAGGGGGACACCCCCTCTGTGACGGTCACTGCACAGGTGGGGCTCTCGTCCCCTGGGTGCGGGGCTGACTGCGGGGAAGGGTGACATTTCCTGGAGACCGGCCCTTCCCCGGTACGTTCCGTGTGGCCCTGTGCAGAAGCCCTCGCGGGCCTTCGCTCATGGAGTCACTTCACGGCACCCTTCGAAAGCGGGGCGATGTCATTCCCAGTTTTCTGATAGAGACATGGAAATGCAAGCTCGGGGCAGCTGCACGATGTACCCAAAGCGCCCCGCACAGAGGAGTCAACTTCTCAAGGGGGTGGAACGAGGTAGTGACGGGATGGAACCCGAACACAGGCGTCTGCGACCCCTCAGTCCTCGCCATTCACACGGGAGGCTGTCGCCGTTTACAGAACAAGGGACTGGATGCCATGGCTTGTGTGGCTTTGCGATGTAATAGTAGGGATGGAATAGACAGGCGTGGAAAATAGACAAGATGGAACACTGTATAAGGAAGTGCCAAGGCGGATCAGGACACGTGATTTATGGGTCACGATACCTTTGCGATCCAGTCCAATCCCGGCATCTTCATAAAAGCAGTGAAGAGACCTCACTAAAGATGACTGACGTTTCAGATCTTGTCCGCAGCCACGAAACCACTACCGGAAGTCCGACGACCACAGGCTTCTAAGTTATCTTAATGTCCATCCAGAATTCATTTTGGTACAACCTCCTGTCTGGATGGCTACTCAGAATAGAACGTTATTCGAGTTTTATGGAAACATTTTTATGGAAAAGGATCGGTTTTGGTCAGATGGTATCTGGTTGTGCACATCAGCCTAGGGGGACATAGATGGACAACTTATAGAAACAGACAGTTTTCCTCACTCGAAATGATGTGGTAACGTCTGGGTGAGTCTACAAGACTCACTGTCTGACAAAAATGTGTAACGTCCATCTAAATTGTTATTTACAAGTGAAGTGATGTTATTAGTGGGGTAATTTGGTTAAATGAATATTGTGCCAAATGATCTCAAATTTATAAGATAACACTTATAACAACTTTACCGAAAATTGCTTCCAAAATTATACCCTTAGAAAGTGCACACATTAATAACACACCACGGGGACATGTAAATTATATGAGTCATATCTTTTTGCGTTGCATACATTGAATAATGTGATGTTTTTGCAAGGGCAAAAGTTACACTCTGTTATTAAAACATACTGACATTTTAAAAATGCTACAACAGACAACCAGAAGACACAGAAATGAGAAAGAAGTCATGTTTAGAGCCAGAGGAGACTTACCTCCTCTCTAAACGGAAAAACAGAAAACAGGGCCACACACACAGACATGAACTGCAAATAAGAGTCAGAAAGGGATGGTATCATCGTAGTCACTTGGCGTAGTTTGTTGCACTGAAATTAAGAAATGAATATTCTAGGATCATCAGGGGTTATCTAGCAACAGCACAGAAACGATCCCGTCAATGCCTGGGACCTGTGGCTAATTTGCCAGCGTGAGAAATGAGTGTCACTTGTGAGCCTAGAAGTGACGGGTCCACACCCCCCTTGCTCAGCTCGCCAGCCACGCCTCAGGGCGCCTTTCCTTCAGTGTGACACGCCTTTGCACACGCGCCACGTGGAGCGTGGTGCGTTCTGATGCTTACGCTCGGAATGCCTCTGCTTCCAGCTCGCAAGCTCTCCTTCCTGAGCCCTCTGGTGAACACCATCCCGTCTCTCAATGTTGCGTTGGGGAGTCACCATCTCTCTGAAGCCATGGGTGACCCTGTCGTGGTTTCCTGCTTCGTCGTTTGGCCGCCTCTTGCACCCACTGTAGTGAACTTGTGCCCCAGGCTCGTCTCTGCACTGGGCTGGGAGCAGCCTGCAGCTCTGTGACCCCGCACACCAGCACGGGTGCACGCCTGCTCGTGAGTGCATGCGTGCATGAATGCAGAATGCATGGGCCCTCTTCGGAGGGGACTTGTCAGCCTGGGTGCTGGGGCCCCCTCTCCCCATGGGGTGCCCTGAGTAACCTGCCTTCCCTGGCCCCCGAGCCCTGGACTCCAGCTGCCTCCTCCGCCAGAGATCCTCTCTGCGAATCCGCCGTCCGTGTCAGCGCACGCGGCCACCACCAGGCACACAGACATCGATGCTCAGCACCCTGGAGGCTCTGCAAGGCCAAGGTCGGGGTGCTCAGAGCCCTGGTCTGCTGAGGGCTCTCCTCCCGGGGGGTAGACCGTCGCCTTCCCCCTGTGCGCTCCCATGTCGGGGCAGCAAGTGAGCAGACTCGCTCTCCTGTGTCTCTGCGTAAAGGGCGCCAGTTCCGTCACGGGGACCCCACCTTCGGGAGCTCATCTCCCCACCTTCAAGCCTCTCACACTTGGGCGAGGCATTCAACGTGGCCTATGAGTGCACACCGCCGGTAGCATCCACCCACATCCTCCTGGACGCTACCAGGGCCACCCTTTCTCCGTCCGGTCAGCGGCTGTCACTGGGCTGTGCAGGATGAACTCCCCGGTTCGAGCCATGGACAGTCACCCCCGCCCGTCCCCAGTGAGCTGGTATTCTCCCCTTTGCACACGAACCAGCGTCTCTCTCTCCATCCTTCTTTTTCACTTGAACTGGCATCTCCCCAGTGCCACGTCCCCTCTCCTGTCGCGTGTACTCTGCTTCTCACCCGGGAACACCCTGGGAGGCTCCGGCAAGGACGGAAAACGTGCCGTGTGTCTTCACCGACAGGCACTGACTTGGCGTTAATTTGGTGGAAGTGCAATGAGAATGTTTAAATTAACATGTATACACACACACACACACACACACACACGGACATCTATATCCACAACAGGATAGACAGAGTTGACCAGAATCAGGCCATTTTTAAAACAAATACTTTATTGTTTTTGAGAGAAGGTGGGAGAGAGAGACAGAGACAGAGAGAAGGGGGAGGGCCCAGAGCCATCTCCGCAGTTGTACGTTATTAGTCGTGACCTAGTTTCATTCCGCAGAGTGGGTGTGGGGCCGCTCGTGGCAGAAGCACACTGGGGGCCTCCCTCAGGGAGGCCAGAGCCTGCACCGCCATCCTGGTGGTTACCGGGTGCGCCGCGGTTCAGCATGTGGGTTTGCACGGGCCGGGGTTGGGATTTGATCCCTAGACCCTGCATCTGCAAGGCAAGCACTCAACCTGCTGAGCTCTCCCGGCTTCCTCAGTCCAGTTTTCTAAAAATAAAAACTGCCAGAAGAAGTGTCATGCTTACTGTTCCTGGCTTGGGCTGCACCCCCAGATTCTCACTGCTGCACATGGACTCTGCAGAGCCGTTGGAAGGGTGTGGGGGGCAAAGTGTTTCAGGAAAATGACACACAGGGCACTTCATCTCGAAAATTAATTTCAAACACCAAACACATCATTTTCTTGCTTGAGAGCCTTCTCCCCACTGCTTCTAAGGTTCGTCCCTGATGTGAACCCCCACTTCCACCTTGAGTAGCATTGACCGCCTTCCTCTCTTCTGCTCGTAACGTGTGGCACCCGCCAGTTATATCCTCACATCCTATGATCTCCAATCCCCCCGTCCCGCCCCCGGTGTATTTTCCTCTCAGGAGCCACCGCCATAGTCCAGGGCTTCACCATCAGCCTTTTCCTCGGGGCTTATTCCAGCCGCAGGCTTGGTAACCAGCTCCCTCTCAGTTCATTTCCTCATAAAATGTTCATTTTGTCTTGTGTGAGGTGGAAACAAAAGGGCACACAGAGAACAAGAATACGTACTTGCAGCTCTCTTGAGGAAAGTGCTAATGGGCTGTTTTGGTTTCTCAAGGCGAGCAAGTCCTCCAGATAAAGCTCAGCTCCTACTGCAAAGAGATGGCAGCTCTAGCGAAGCTGATGACATTACGATCTCCCGAAGCCGATGAAGTTTCACAACCATAACGGAAGGACGCAGCCACGTGAGGATCTGCATGAGGTGTGAGAAGACGGGTGGCCAAGCCGCACGTCTGCATTCACACAATAATCTCTAATTACGACTAGTTTCTCCCCGATGGCTGTTGCGTGATTGCACCCAGGAAACCAAGCCTTGGGGAGGCTGAGTAATGTGCCTGGGCTGCAGATCCTTCCATTCCAAGTCCGTTATCTTTCCTGTCCCGTGTCTACGAGGGGCGTGGTCTTAGCCGCTGGCACAGGGCCTGCCCCATGGGAGTTGCCCATATTTGTTTATTCAATGAATAATTTGAATAACAGTGCCACATGCAAATGGACATGCATACGTATATGTTTCCATTGCCAAGTACTTCTTAACAGGAGTGGAAAGTTATGTCAATTCAAAGCTAGCGTAACTTAAGAAAGTCCACTGTTTCTTTTTAATAACTGGAAGAATATGAAAGTGACAACAGGAACACATTTCTTATAGAATTGTTCACATTAGTCTTCGCTTTGACCCTTGCCAAAAACTTTATAAACATCTAGAATTATGTGAGTGGATCGTTCTATCTTAATCAATGATCTGCTCCCCTCTAGAAAACGGAAAATAAAATATGGCCAGAAGGAAAGATGATGAAGCAGTTCTGATAAATCGCTGATGACGCTCAGCAACATTGACTCCAACAAATCTCAGGCAATAATAGTCTGAGAGTATTTTATTTTTGTGGGTGTTGAAAACTCATCAAATTATTTCACCGGGACATGTACACCCTATCCTACCGCACACTGTTGCGTGCAACACACCCCTAATTTATCAGGAGAGTCTCAGGCTTGCAAAATGTGGGGGTGCGGTGGGCTGGGGGGCGCGTGATCTTTGTGGCAGAGCGTGTGTCCCTCTGACTGACTGTTCAGAGCTCATGGGGAGATGGGAAAACACACAGAAAGCACACATTTTCCACACCCCACGTGGATCCCTACCATCCAAGGCCAATGCCGTGTGGCGTGTGGGCAGTGGGAGAGGAATCATCCCTGTTGACAACATCAAAGAAAAAGATTTTCATGTTTGACTACAGGTTTTATGATTTACATAGTATTTTTTATTAGTGTCAGGGGTACAAAAACATCATAGTGATTAGATAATTTATACTACCCACAGAGCAGTAACCCCAATGACACTGCATCGCTATCAGAATACCAATGCCTACATTCCCTATGCTGTACTTTACATCCCATGACTAAATATATTTTTACTTACATGATAGTTGACATACGATATTATTTTATTTTAGTTTCAGGTGTATAGCATGGTGGTTGGGAATGTATATAATTTATGAAGTGATCCGCCAAGAAGTCTAGTACCCATCTGACACTATGCATTGTTTTTGCAATATTATTAACTATATCCTCCAAACTATATTTCACATCTCTGTGATGATTTTGTAGCGACCAATTTGTGCTTCCTAATCCCTTCCCCTTTCTCACCCATCCCCCCACCCCCTCCGGCCTAGCACCCGTCAGTTGAGCTCTCTGTATCTGGGAGTCGATTTCTGTTTTGCTGGTTCATTTTGTTCTCTAGATTCCACATATAAGTGAGATCATGCGGCATTTGTCTCTCAGTCTGACTTATTTCACTTCGCACAATACACTGCAGGTCTATCCTTATTGTTGCAAACGGTAAAATTTCTTTCTTTCCTTTTTTTCTTTATGACAGAGTAATACTTGATTGTATAAATGTACCACGATTTCTTTATGCAGTCACCTACTGACGGGCATTTGGACAGTTCCCATGTCTTGGCTACTGTGAGTAGCGCTGTGGTAAACATAGGGGTGCACGTGACTTTTCGAATTAGTGTTTTCGATTTCTTGGGCTCAACACCCGGAAGTGGAAGTGCTGGGTCACAAGGTAGCTCTGTTTCTAATTCTTTGAGGGCTCTGCTTACTCTTTGTCCTGGTGGCCGCATCCGTTGTGTGTTGGGTGTGTTCTCCTGTTGTAGTTGAGGACCGATCGCTTTTGGCACATGTGTGGGGACTGACCCGCAGGCCGACTGGCCATGAAGACCATCGATGCCCTCAGTGGATGAACTGCTGTGTGGGGGCCAACCCCTCAGAGCGCCGTCCCCCCCAGCAGGCTCTGGTGCCGGTTGAGCCCACCCTTTGGACGAGCTGCTGTGGGGCTAAAGTGGGGAGCACTCTGGTGTGGTCCAAAGCCGGCCGCTGGGTGGGCTCATCCTCAAGATTTGTTCAGCCTCGCCTGTGACTGGCCCCGGGCTGCCTCGTAGGAGCCACAAGCAGCTCTGGGCGGTTCGCTGCGGCCTGTGATGGACCTGGAGGTGTGTGGGGGGGACTTCGCTATGATCCGAGGTCAGCTGTGGGCCTGGGACAGCTGAGCCGCTGTGGCCACCTGCAGACTCGTAAGGGTCAGCCCTTGGAAGAGCATCTGTAGGCGCACGGGCCGGGCTGGTTGCCCAGGTGTGGAGAGTGTTCCTGGCGGTGAGCTTCGCTGGGCGGGACGGGGGTCCAGGGAGCTATGCGGTGTGGGCTGTGGTGTCTACAGAGCTAATGCAGATGCAGTTCTGCCTGCGCCAGGCCTGTGACCACTTTGCAGCACCCCCTGAGAACACTGTGACCAGCCACTGCTGGTCTCCAGCCTGCAGATCCCGGGCAGCCACCTGAGAGCGGCTTCTGCACAAGCTGTGGTCAAGTGCCCACCCCTGAGAGTTCCTCAGGCTGCCCTGAGCTACGGACCCCCGCTGGGAAAGGCAGAAGGGGGAGCAGAGACGACCCCCAGGAGCCCAGACTGCTGCACACGACGCAGCACTGGTTGGGTAAGGCCGGAAGCCCAGGCGTCTCCAAGGTGGTGCGCATGTGCGGGTTTTCCAGACCCAGGGGGTCTCAGATTTGGCCCTTTGGGGCGGGTTAACATAAACGGTGGTGGTCCTCCTGCAGGCTACAGACCAGGCAGGCTCCACACCGGGATCATGGTGGCTGTTTCTCCAGCCCTCTCCCGGAGGCCACACAACTGCGTCTTCCCCGTGTGGATCTGGTGCCTCACGAGTTGCCTCCCCTCTACTGGAGCCAGGTGAGTGTTTGTAATCGGGTGAGTCTGTGTGCGGGCCCTTGAAGAGGATGCCTAGGTTTCCAAACACCTTCTGTCCCACCTGGACAGGTGGACGGAGTTCTTGCTAATTTTTACAGCCAGATGTTGTGGGGACTCTTCTTCCCAGGACAGGAACCTTGGGCTGGGAAGCCTAGTGTGTGGCTGGGACCCCTGTCTCTTCTGGGGGGGATCTCAGCTACTGAGAGGTCCCTCCTGCTGTTCAACCATGACCTATGGGTTTGAGGTCAGCCTGTTTGGCGTCTCCACCCCTCCTACCAGTCACTATCTGGTCTCTTCTTTATATCCTTAGTTATAGGGGCTTGTTCAGCTCGTCTTCAGATAGTTCGTGAGGTTGGCTGTGCTGTACTTTCGTTGCAAATCTGATGGGATGCTGGGAGGCAGCAGGCGTCGTGTTTACCTAATCTGCCATCTTGGACCTTCTCCTGATTTCTATAGTATTTTGACTGATATTTATTATTAGATTAAGGAAGTCTCTTTCAAATTCCCCCTTATTTGCAGTAATTTTTCATCAAGACTGATTATTAACTTTTATCAAATTGTTTTTATCCATTCATTAAGATCACCTGGGTTTTCTCCATTAATCTCTTCAAGTAGTAAATTACACGGATGGAACTTCTAAGGCTGAACAGATCTTGAATTCTAGATATAACCCCAGCTTGGTCATAATGTATCGATTCCTTTATATATTGCTATATTTAGAATGCTAAGATTTTTTTTTTAAGGATGTTTGCATTTATGTTTAAATATCAGATTGTTCTATATTTTTTCTTGTTTTTCATACCTAATTAAATTTTGATATTAAGGTTCCTTTAAAGTTTTATTTGTGGGCAGTAGTTATTTTATTTCTTCCTATTTTCTGAAAGAATTTAGAAAAGAATGGCTGCATGTGCTGTTGAAGCCATCTGGGCCTGGAATATTTTCTATGAGGAAAATGTTTTGCTATCGATTCATTTACATTAATTGAGTCAATCCTGAGATATATTTTTTCCCTAGGAGTTTGCTCAGTTCATTTAAAATTTTGGTATTGACATAAAGTGATAAGTCTCCTGTTTTTTTATTTTGGATAATACTTCCTCCTTTTCTTTGCTTCTCTGCTTTCTTGAGCAATGTTGCCACCAGTGTATCAATCTTTTTACTTTTTTTCCCTAAGAATCAGCTTTTGGATTTTTGACCTTCTCTACTGTTGTGTGACTTTAAAAAAGTCATTGATTCCTGCATTAAAAAAAATTCTCTCTCCATTTTTTGTAGGATAGTATTCTTTGTTGACATGGATGCTTAGCTCACTAATGACTTACTATGAAATGATGACCAGAATAAAATCAGTTAACACATCCATCCCTCACATAATGACCATGTGTGAGTGTGTGTGTGTGTGTGTGTGTGTGTGTGTGTGTAGTGATAGCATTTGAGATCTACTCTCCTAACAACTTTCCAGTATACAGCTCAGTACTGTGAACTATGGTCACCATGCTGTACGTTACATCCCCAGAACTTACTGATCGCATAGCTGAAAGTTTATACTCCTTGGTCAACATGTCCCCATCCGCCCACCCCCCGCCTCTGTTAACCATCATTCTACTCTCTATTTCTGAGTTTGGCTTTTTTAGATTCTATACTATATAAGTGAGAATATATGCTGTCTTTCTCTGTCTAACTTGTTTCACCTAGAATAATGCCCTCAAAATCCATGTATGCTCTTGGGAAAGGCAGGATTTTCTTCCTTCCTTTTTTATTTTAGTGGCTGAAAAAAAAAAATATATATATATATATCTCCTCTCTGTCCATTCGTCTGTTGCAGGACACTTAGTTTGTCTCCGTGTCTTGGCTATTGTGAATAATGCTGCAATGGATATGGAGTTCAGACATTTCTTCAAAATCATGATTTTATTTCTTTCAGCTATGTACCCAGATGTGGGATTTCTATATTGTATGGTGTTAGGCTTTTTAATTTTTTTCAGAAACCTCCATATTGTTTTCCATAGTGGCTACATCAACTTATATTCCCACCAGCAGTGCACAAGGGTTCCCTTTCTCCACATCCTCACTGTTATTTCTTGTCTTTTGATGATAACCATCTTAACAAATGTGAGATCACATCTCATTGTGGTTTTGATTTGCATTTCCCCCGTGATTAGCACCTTTTCATGTACCTACTAGCCATCTGTATGTCTTTGAAAAATGTCTACTCAAGTCTTTTGCCCATTTTTAAGTCAGATTTTCTTTTTCTATTGAGCTGTAGAGTTTCTTATATATTTTGGACATTCAGCCCTTATCAGGAGATGGTTTGCAAGTATTTTCTCCCATTCAGTACATCACCTTTTTGTTTTGCTGCTCACTTCTGTAGCTGTGCAGAAGTGTTTTAGTTTGACGTTGGTTTTATTTTTCAGTGAAGTTGTGTCCCCATTAAACCAACCATCCTTTCCCACGTGGGCCCCTTGCAGACTTGCTTTTGTGAGGTAACTGGGGTTATGGCTACAGGGCTTACTTATTTAAGGAATGTACCTAAAAAGTGTGATGTCTTTAATCAAAAGATGCACATTGAATGGTAAGGTTTTCTTTCTGCCTTGAGGGTGGCCATCAAAGAAGCTTTCTGCTGATTCCATTTTGTTGTCCTTGTAAAAGTTGTCATGCCTCATGATGTTTCAAATAACACGAATTATACCTGACATGGATTAACTGATATATGATGATCGAAGTGCTTCCGACGGCCTCAATAACGCACTAGATCTGACCACCACGAGGAGACTGCCTCGCTTTGGCTGCTGCTGTGGGAGATCCCTGTTACAGGACATGTCACAGAGGAAAGGGGTACAGTTACCCTAACAGCAGAGACTACATTGTACAGCTGCAGCCCCCAGCGTTTTGGAACCAGAGACCGGTTCTATGGAAGACAATTTTTCCATGGACTGGGGGTGGAGGGATGGTTTTGGGATGATTCAAGTGCCAGATGCAGCTTAATCGTCACTTACCATTCATAGGGTTTTGACATGAGTCTGCCAGCAATTGCTTTATAATGGTCTCTGTGCAGTCAAACCTCTCTGCTCCTGTGCATCTGTATCTGCAGCCGCTCCCCAGTCTAGCATCACCGCCTCAGCTCCACCTCAGACCATCAGACATTAGATTCTCATAAGGAGCCACAACCTAGATCCCTCACATGCACAGTTCACAATAGGGTTCATGTTTCTATGAAAATCTAATGCTGCCGCTGATCTGACAGGAGGCGGAGCTCAGGTGATCATGTAGGCGATGGGAGGAGCTGTAAACACAGATGAAGCTCTGCTGGCTCGCCCAACCCCCCTGGGCTGTTGGCAGCCCAGTTCCTAACGGGCCATGGGCCGGGGACCCCTGCTGTATAGGAAGTGATATTCCAGACAGCCCCCACGCCATTCGTAAAATCGCTAGCCCAAAGCAACCAAGGCGATGGGACTGACTGAGGAGGGTGGAGTGGAGCACGTGAGCTCAGGCCATTCTGTGCACAGGGCTCGAGGCACTGGGACTCACAGGAATTCTGGCTGTGAGCACTTACTCCAGACTCAGAATCCAGGCGCCTTTTAACCCGATTTCAGATGCAGGAAAAGTGCCATCTGCCATCTGGTCACATGAGCAGCAGTGGTGGATGGGAAGTAAATGAGGCACACACACCAGAACGGTGCCTTCTGAAGGCGCAGGGATGAAAGCCCGCCTCGGGGATGAAAGGGATGAAAGGGACCCACCCCCGGCCGCCGTGGGGACACCAAGGCTCCTGTCTGCCCGCCTTCTCCTCCTTCACCAAAGAACCACATGGACGAGTGTCCCTGGGAGGCCGGTACAGTCCCAGCTCAGTCACCAGGGCTGATAGACGGGGGAGGAAAGAGACAGGTTGGAGGGGATGATGTTGAGGCCGAAGCCAAGGGCGCTGCAAGGTAGTTTTCCTTTCAGGTTCTCGGGGTCGCTGTGACATTTCCTGAGGCTCTGCATTATCTGCCACCGTAATCCGTCCTCATTGCAGCCGTTCCGGGGTCCTGACTCAGGGGGACAGGAGCCCGCCAGCTCTGCGGGCAGCTCCCGCCTTGCAACGGAGAGCCCGGCGCCCACAGGCGCTGGATGGGAAAGGGTCCGCGTCAGCGGGAAGGGGAGCCTGGAACCCCAGAGGAGCGGTGCTGGACGCGGGGGCGTTTTCGTGGGGAAGCTCTGAAGGTGCTGGAGGCGGAGATGAGCTGGTGTCCACGACACAGAAAGAGGCGGTCAGACCAGAGTCTCCTCCGGTCACACTTGGCCGCGGGTACCGCTCAGAACTTCTCAAAACCGTGTACAGTTCTCTCAGCTGAGGCTTGACATTCTTATATTAAGGAAAGCGGGGACTTCTCAATAAAATCGGTAGCTACTCGGCCTGAATTTTATGTGTGTGTTAAAAAATAAAACGTGGTCCCCTTTCGCTTCTTGTAACAGCCTCGTCGATGTGGAGCCTCGGGCTTGGGAAGGCTCCCCCAGCCAGCACGGGGCAGAGTTCTGGGGGACCCGAGTCGGCTCTTTCACCCACATCCTGCGTGGCAGAGTGAGGATGCTCTGCTCCTGGTTGTCCAGACGCGTGCCCTCCTGCACGCCCGCAGAGCACCCCCCCTGGCCTGCGGCAGAAACACAGTCCTGTGATTCGATTCCAAGTCAGCTGGCTTTTCAGGCAAAACCGGGATGGGCCAGGTGGGGGACTTGCTCAGTTTGTCCCTTTAGAGGACCTTAACGTGGCCCTTCCTGGGGACAGAGACATGGGAAACCTGTGTGGACCTGTAGCTGGGGTCACCCGCAAGGACGTGACGCACCCCTGGGGGCTTGGTCCCTCACGCTGACAGCTCGCGGGGAAGTGTAGCTCTCCATCAGCCTCCACGGAAGCGTGGTGCTGGCTGACCCTTGTTTTCAGTCCTGTGACATTCGGAGCTGGGGACAGGCGAAACGCGCCAGGCTCCTGGGAAACTGATGGCAGATTGTGTAGTGTTCAGGCACCATGTGTGTGGAGACCTGCTATGCACAATAGAAAACGAATACACCTGGCTCCTCTGCCTCCTCCCTCCCTCCCTCCCTCCTTCCTTCCCTCCTTCCTTCCCTCCTTCCTTCCTTCCTCCCTCCTTCCCTCCTTCCCTCCCTCCTTCCCTCCTTCCTTCCCTCCTTCCTTCCTTCCTTCCTTCCTCCCTCCCTCCTTCCTTCCTTCCTCCCTCTCTCCTTCCCTCTTTCGTCCCTCCCCCCTTTCCTCCTTCCTCCCTTCTTCCCTCCTTTCCTCCTTCCCTCCTTCCTTCCCTCCTTCCTTCCTTCCTCCCTCCCTCCTTTCCTCCTTCCTCCCTTCTTCTCTCCTTCCTCCCTTCTTCCCTCCCTTCCTCCCTCCCTCCTTCCTTCCTTCCTCCCTCTCTCCTTCCCTCTTTCCTCCCTCCCTCCTTTCCTCCTTCCCTCCCTCCTTCCCTCCTTCCTTCCTTCCTCCCTCCCTCCTTTCCTCCTTCCTCCCTTCCTCTCTCCTTCCTCC